>PGTU02001293.1:0-16939 GCA_002896215.2 Cicer echinospermum
TAGAATGCTGACACATACACTCCCTAATCCCCCAAAATGCTTTTCCCATTTCCCTAGGTACCAATACATTGAGGCAGCATTACTCATATTACTCCACCCTTTTTTTCTTCTCAACCTTCTCAAGTCAGGACTGTTCTCTTTACCTTTTTTCCCAAAATCTGAATCATTCTCTCTCTTTCTTCTAAACACGTTCTACTGCTTCATCTCTTTATCATTTTCTTCTCAAAAAAAAACACATTGGCTCGAACAAACAGGTCTGACACGAAATAAAATGCCTCTCACCTTGTACACCACCCTCTTTTAATCCTCATACAATTCCAAGCAGCGTTCTCCATCCTCCACCACTCGCCCATCACCACCACACACATTCTTCTACCTCTCCTTCTTCTCACAATAGTCAAGAGTTCTAACCTCATTCCTCTGTCTAACCTTTCTTCCACCACTATTCTACACTCATCCTACACAAACTTCGCTCAAGTGGCCCCCCCATCTTCGCACTACAATCATTCCTCCACGCCGCTCCATACGTGTCCAGTCTGTATTGGTTACGTCGAAATCCATGAACCCTAACCATTTTATTTCATCATTTCAGACTCTGAGATTGATGACTCTTCTGATTCGTGTCCCCCAGTAGCAAAATCACCAACACAACTGAACCACAAAGAAACACGATGCCTACAGTACCAACACCACCACCACAATTCCATCAACAACTTACTAACCCTTCGACACCCTCAAAAGTCGGCTTTCTCTTCTGAACCTTCGCACTCAACTCCTCCCCATCCAAAAACGGAGATCGTTAAATGACATCGTTTCCCCTTCCACAAACCAAAAAGAACCACTCTCTCAACCAAAACCACCAACTAAACACATGGAAAACCAAAACACAATCACTATTGCTCAATTTCTTGCTCACAAAAATCTCCCAATCCTCAGAGAAAAGAAAACGCTCTGCCCCCAAAACAAAACCTAAAAACGAGTCAGAAACCCACCTCTCCTGAACATTCTCCAGAATGTTCCCACCACAAGAACGTTCTCCAACTGCTCCTCCACCAGAATCTTCTCCCCATCCACAATCGTCTCCACAAAAGCATACCAAACGATCTTCATCTCCTCAGCCTTTCCCCTATCTCACGTCCTCTGACTCTAAACCATCTCCCCCAACTAAAAAACCAAAACAGAATGCTCCTCCTCTAATCTCCCTTGCCAAATCAAAACTCTTCAATGAAAAATGGGCTCAACGCCCAGTTGGGATAGGCAGAGTTTTTGTTTTGATAATCTTGTTATAGATGGAAATGATGTTCAGCACCATACTGATGTTCTTGGCTGGACTTCATTCTTAAAGATCTATGAATCTTATTTCCCAGATGTTGTCCGTGCATTCTACTGCAATGCCAAAACTTTTGCTGACAAATCTCTTTTTATCTCAAAAAATTAAGGAGTAGAAATCAGATTGACTCCAGACATTTTTTGCCACATCCTTCAGCTACCAACAGAAGGGCCATCTGTCTTTGGTGACAACTGGTATTCCGCTTTTGGTCTTAGAAAGACAGATGTTTTGGCTGAGCTGTTTGAAGAAAACTCCACACGATTTGTAACACCCCGGCCATTACCGTTACCAGCGGTGCCACCTCACCCAACACCTACTCCTCCATCATGTCCCACCTCTCTCAAAAGGAAGAGATCCGCAGGAAGACGATCTTCCACAAATCCTATTTCCTTCTCCTCTCCTTCTATTGATCATAAGGAAATCTCAGACAAAACTCCTACACCAGAACGTTCTCCACCTCCTCCAGAACGTTCTCCAGAACATATCCCATCACATTCCACTCTTTTTTGCTCAAACATATGGCACGGTCTCTTCACATATTCCCTCGTATTCTCCAACACTTCACTGCCCTACACATTACTTTTTAGTACTTTCTTGTCTAATCCTCTTCTGTCTACCATGTCTCCACTGTTTGTTTCACCACAGAAAACCACTTCATCCATTTTCGGCCATAAGTCAGTTTTTGAACTTTCCCGCTACTGTTGGCCCCTCTACCTTCATCTGTTGGCCCCCTACCTTCTGTTTCATCTTCTTTTGCCTCTATTCCATCCTAATCTACCATGCCTATTCCTTCCAACACAATTGTTGCTACCTCTTCTCAACCCTCCCCTCACCTTCCCTCCACTTCCACCTTAGTTGCACCCTCAAACTCTGATATCATGGCCGCTCTCCAGATCATCATGGCAAGACAAATTCAGCATGATCAAGAGACTGCTTTACTCAGAACTTGGATGGCTGATCACCTTGCTCCCAAAGCTGGAATTCCACCTTGCTCCCAAGCTGGGAATTCCACCTCCGCCTCCTCATCTGGTGCCAACCTCCTTCTCAGATCCCTCATCCTGGAAATCCTCCTCCTCCGAAGGATCTTCTCCCTCCCTAGCCTCTTAGGTCTTTCACTGTTTGTCTTTTTGTATGACAAAGGGGAGAATTAAGTTAGATTTTCATTTATTTTGTCACAATTCTCATTATGTAATTCTGCCACTTTTGATGTATCGCTGCCAAAATAATGTATTTTTTGCTATCTTTAATGAAACACTTTTTGATTGCTTTCAAATATTTTAATTTCTGCTGAATTAACAAATGCACAAATTGAGGGGGAGCTGTTACAGCTCTTTATATTAGAATCAAAATTAAAATCTAAATTAACATGTTTGTCATCATCAAAAAAGGGGAGATTGTTGAGACAAACTCTATATTTTAAGTTTTGATGAAAATAAACAAAGGTTAATTAAGAATCTTAATTATGATTCTAAATGTTATGTTAATTTTAACTTGTGTTTTTGAGTGGATTTAAATAAGAGCATAATCAAAGCAAATACAAGAAAAGACAACAACAAGATCATTCTGCATCATAACAGAGAATGATCTTCAGCTTCAACAAATTATCCATCACAGCAAGTTGGTCAAATCTTTTTATTCCCTGTGATAAAAAGTCTGCTCTGGAAATCATTCATATCTAATAAGTACATTGCAAGGAACAAGTACGAATAATCCAGACTCAAAAAGGTTATTTGATCGCAAAGATCAAAGGGTTCAAAGATGGACAAAAGTCATGACGGCTTAAGAACTCCAAAAATTCAAATGTCAAGAAAGCTCAATCAACCTTGACATATAACAAGGAAATTACAAAGGAAATCCAGGGTGATAAAACGGGAGCTCCAGAATGATTATTTAAGCTCAAGAACGTTCACTCAAAACCAAGAACGTTCTCCGTTTTTCTGCACATCAACAGCAGCCTTGCATTCTCTCTGTTTTCAGTCTGCAATTCGTTCCTAATCTTCTCCAGCTGAACTCAAGACTCAAGGCAGATAATGTACCATCCAAGATCAATGAAGAAACGTCAAAGAAATGACAGAGATGCTTTAAATGCTAAACCATTAAAAGTCAAAAAGCTATTTCAAAGAAGGATTATTTTTATTCTAAAATAATGTTTCAGTCAAAAAGCTAAGTGTCTCCAACAGCTCTTGTACAATTCATTCAAGTACATCTACAGCCTATAATAGAAGGCCATTATCCCAGTTCTCAACAAGAAATTCAAGTGTTAAGTAATCAACAATATACAATCACACTTAAGCTTGAAATTCTGCAAAAACAGAGGCAACATCACTTTCTGCAATTCGCGAAACAGTCACTGCTGCAAATTCACATACCAGCTGCGTAATTGTCATTTGATACTCTGTAAAGAATCTATTCTCAAACAAGAGTTGAGCAATATCAGATTCTGTCAAATTCAATCATTTGTAAAAACTCAAACTATAAGAGTTTCTTTATAGTTTGTTTAAGATTGCTTCCTATCAAGGTTAGATAGGTGTTGTAATTGCTTTCTGGGTGGAAAGTAATTAAGGAAGATATAGATCAAGGTCGATCTATTCTAGGTGTTGTAAGATTAAGGCTCTTCATTTTAAACACTTAGTGGAAAATCTCACAGTGTGAAGACTGGACGTAACCCACGTTGGGTGAACCAGGATAAATCTTTGTGTGGTATTTTCTTTCCTATCTCCTTCTTTATTATACTGCATTGATCAATTAAGATAAAATAGAAACTGATTTTCTGCTAATATAAGAACGTTCTCAGTTTTATAACATAAACCAAGAACGTTCTCCGTTTTTCTGTTTCATAACCAAGATCATTCTTGAGTTTATTTTCTTAAGTTTTTAACAAGAATTTTTAAAAGGCATATTTACAATTCAAACCCCCTTTTCTTGTAAATCAACATTGTTACTTCAAGCATTGCAAGATGCCGCTTCAACAGGACAACCCAATTTCATCACACCACCCAAGATCATTGAGGCACAATATTGTCATCTCAATTTATCGAATTTAATGTCATATAGACTCAAAGATTAAGTTTGTGTCTATGATCATCGAGGCACAATACTGCCCATGCAATTCCAAGTTCAAATGAATAAAAAACTCATATGAAGGCCATATGTAGGGTCAATATCCAATTTCATATCAATAAAAAATTGATATGGCAAGCCACATTTCGGGTCAATAATTCATCTTGTAATTAAATATCAGGTTTTCCAATCATACTATCCAATTTCATTTTTATATGAATAAAAAGTTTACATTGCAAGCCACATTTTAGATCAAGAATTCATCTCGTAATTAAACTTCGGGTCATCCAATCATATTATCTCAAATTTTCAATTTCATTTCATATGAATAAAAAATTCATATTGAAGACCACATTTATGGTTAAGAATCTATCTCATAATTAAATTTCAGATCATCCAAAAATACTATCTCAATTTCATATTAATAAAAATCTCATATTGAAGGTCACATTTAGGGTCAAGAATCTATCTCGTAATTAAATTTCAAGTCATCCAAAAATGCTATCTCAATTTCTTTTCATACGGGTAACAAACTCATATCACAAGCCACATTTTAGTTCAAGAGTTCATCTCGTAATTAAGTTCCAGGTCGTCCAATCATACTATCTCAATTTCATTTCATATGAATAAAAAATTCATATTGCAAGCCACATTTTGGGTCAAGATTTATCTCGTGATTAAATTCCAAATAATCCAATCATACTATCTGAAATTCTTAATCTCTTTTCATATGAATAAAAAATTCATATTGAAGGCCACTTTTACTGTCAAAAATCGGGTCATCCAAAAAATATTATGGGCAATTTCATATGAATAAAAAAATTCATACTACAAACCACATTTTGGGTCAAGAATTCATCTCGTAATTAAAATACTGGTCAACGAAACATATTATATCAGATTCATTTCATATGAATAAAAAATTCATATTGAAGGCCACCTATAAATCAAGAATTTATCTCATAGTTAAATTTGAGATCATCCAAGCATAGCGACTTTCAATTTTTATTAACCTTCTCAATCAAGGATAACCAAGAATCATCAAGATTATACATTCTTGGATAATCAATTATAATGTTGTTGAAAACAAAAACCTACCCCCAAAACATTTGTGTCAAACACAGTTTTGGAGATAGAGAATGTTGCTCAATAGAAGAACGGAATCAATAGATCAGAAACCAAAGGATAATGGGTTGAAAATGAAATAGAGAGAGATTCATATCTCTCTTTCAAATGAAGCAAATCATGGACAGTAGAAACTTGAATCCAAACAACAAATTATGTAACTTCGTTGCCATCTTTTTATGGCACCAATTCAAATCAGAATTCTAGATTCATAGAGATCGAGCGTTCTTGGTTGAATTGAATGTAGGAGGACAATTTACAAAATTTTGCATCAAACAATATCGAGACAATTACCATCATCATTACAATTTATCAAATTTAAACCATATAAGCACACAATACCATCGTCCCATTTTATTGAATTCATGATCATATTCACATGTATAAATTTTTCATCCAAGTTCGTCGAAGCTATGGCAAAATACTATAATCTCAATTTATCAAATTTAAGATCAATTAGACTCAAATCCAAATTTTATCTAGACTTAGATATCATATTTTTGCGTCTAGGGCATCAACGCATAACAACATCATCCCAATTTACCAAATTTAGAATCATCCAGGCTCAAATATCATATCTTGCATCTAAAATCATTGAGGCACAATATCATCATCCTAATATACCGAACTTAAGATTGTCTAGGATTAAATTTCTTATCCAAGGTCGTTGAGGAACAATATCATCATCCTAATTTATCAATCATTTAGGATCGTCTACACTTAAATATAAAGTTTCGCATCCAAGGATATCAAATCATAATACATCTCAATTCATTGACTTTAAGATCATATTACTCAAATATAATTTTTCACTGCAAAATTGATGAGGCACAACATTGTCATCCCTATTTATTGAAATTAAGATCACTTAGACTCAAATAGCAAATTTCGTAAGCAATATTGATGCATAATACCATAACATCAATTTATCGATTTTCATTTCGTTTAAGCAAGCTTAAATATCAAAATTTGTATCCAAGTAAAGACACAATAAAATCATTCTAACTATCAATTATAGGAACATATAAGAACAAATTATGCATTCAAGATCACAGGGCACAACACCATCCCAATTTATTGAACTTAGAATCATTTAGGCTCAGATAAAAAATTTACCCAAAGTCTGGAGGCTCAACGCTATCATCATAATTTAACAAATTTAGGTTCATCAAAATATCAAATTTTGAGGCACGGTATCATTATCTCAATCTATCAAATATATGATCATGTAGGTCAAAAATCATATTTGGCATCCATGGTCATTGATACACCAACGTTCCAATTTAACAAATTAGGACATCTAGGCTCAAATATTGAATTTTGTATCCAATATGGCTGAGGTGCAATATAATCATCTAAGTTTATAGAATTTCCTTTCAATAAGACAAAAAAGTCAAATTCAAATTCGTGGTCGTCTAGGCACAAAACCATCATCCTAATGTATCGAACTTAGGACCATTTAGACTTATATATCATATTTTGCATCCGATGTCGAGATGCAACATCAATCTATCGAGGCACAAAACCATCATCCTAATGTATCGAACTTAGGACCATTTAGACTTAAATATCATATTCTGCATCCAATGTAGAGATGCAACATCAATCCATCGAGGCAAAAAAACCATCATCCTAATTTATTTATTTCAACATCATATCCTCGCCTTTAAATTTTGCATCCAAATTCATTGAAGCACCATACCATAGTCCGAAAATCAAATTTTACATCTAAGTTGATCAAAGCTTAATACGACCATCATCCTCTTAATTTACCAAATTTAAAATAGTCTATTAAGCTCAAACCCTAAGACCATCTAGGCTCAAATGCCATTTATGGCATCTAAGGTAAAATACCCATCATTCTAATTTACCGAATTTAGGATAACATGCTCCTATATAAATTTTGAAATCCAGGTTCAATATTAATCATCTCCCTATCAAATTCCACATCTAAGTTGATCAAAGCACAATATCATAATCCTCCCAATTATCAAATATAGGATAGTCTACAAGGCTCAAATATCAAATTTCGAATCCAAGAGGTCATCGAGGCTTAATCCATCATTTTAATATACCGAATTTAAGATAATCGTTAAATATCATTTTTGCATCTAGGGCAAAATATCCATCATTCCAATTTATCGACTTTAGGATAATAAGCTCCTATGTAAATTTTGCAAACGAGGTACAATATGAAGCATCTCACTATCAAATTCCACATCTAAGTTGATCAAAAACACAATATCATAATCCTCCCAATTTTTTCGAATTTTGAATCCAAGATGTCATCGAGGTTTAATGACATCATTTTAATATATTGAATTTAGCATCATCGTTGCTCAAATAATAAATTTCGCATTCAAGGTCCTCGAGGCATACTATTGTCATCTCCATTTATCAAAATTTAGGATCATATAGGCACATATGTCAAATTTATGTACAAGGTCATTGAGGCACATTATTGTCATCCAAGCCATTGCCATTCCATTAAAGGATCATCATGACATGCATGTCATTTCAAAGTTACAAATATATATTCATACTGAAATTGCATTTAGGTCATCAATTTACATCCACAAATATCTCATTTTATATGAATAAAAAATTCATATTACGAGTCACATTTAGAGTTAACAATTCATCTTGTGGTTAAATTAGAGTCATGCAAATTATCTGAAATTTCTAATGAATGAAAATTTATATTGTAAGTCATATTTTGGATACAAAAAACTATCTCATGATCCAACTTCATATCAATAAAAAATTCATATGACAAGCCACATTTCGGGTCAAAGAATTCATCTTGTAATTAAATATCAGGTTTTCGAATCATAACTATCCCAATTTCATTTTATATGAATAAAAAATGTATATTGCAAGCCACATTTTAGATCAAGAATTCATCTCGTAATTAAACTTCGGAACATCCAATCATATTATCTCAAATTTTCAATTTCATTTCATATGAATAAAATATTCATATTGAAGACCACATTTATGATTAAGAATCTATCTCATAATTAAAAATTTCGGATTAATCCAAAAATACTATCTCAATTTCATATTAATAAAAAATCTCATATTGAAGGTCACATTTAGGGTCAGAATCTATCTCGTAATTAAATTTCAAGTCATCCAAAAATGCTATCTCAATTTCTTTTCATACGGGTAACAAAAATCACATATCGCAAGCCACTTTTAGATCAAGAGTTCATATCGTAATTAAGTTTCGGGTCTTTCAATCATACTATCTCAATTTCGTTTCATATGATAAAAAAATTCATATTGCAAACCACATTTGAGGTCAAGAATTATCTCGTGATTACATTCCAAATAATCCAATCATATTATCTCAAATTCTCAATCTCTTTTCATATGAATAAAAAATTCATATTGAAGGCCACTTTTACTGTCAAAAATCGGGTCATCCAAAAAATATTATGGCAATTTCATATGAATAAAACATTCATACTACAAAACACATTTTAGGTCATAATTCATCTCGTAATTAAATACCTGGTCATCGAAACATATTATATGAGATTCATTTCATATGAATAAAAAGTTCACATTGAAGGCCACATATAAGTCAAGAATTTATCTTATAGTTAAATTTGAGATCATCCAAGCATAGCGACTTTTCAATTTTTATTAACCTTCTCAATCAAGAATAACCAAGAATCGTCAAGATTATACATTCTTGGATAATCAATTATAATGCTATTGCAACAAAAACCTACCCCAAAACATTTGTGTCAAACACAGTTTTGGAGACAGAGAATGTTCGCTCAATAGAAGAACGGAATCAATAAATCAGAAACAACAAAGTCTGTAACTTCGTTGCCATCTTTTATGCACCAATTCAAATCAGAATTCTAGATTCGATAGAGATCAGTTGTGGATGTCTTTACAATGTCGAGCAAATCAAGTATTCATATATCAATCCCCTAAATAAAATCAATCAATCCATTGATTATCATTTCGGCTTCCTCAACTGATCCTACATTTGAACTGTTTTCCAGCTTGATCGTCAATAACTATTTCAAATTTGTGTGTGCCATCAAAGTTATAAACTATAAGACACCAAATCAGAAATCTTGTTATAAATAACATATATATGTAATATAAATCAAAATACCATTGAAGATTTTTGAAGAACTTGAATATACCAACAGAAGCGAGGAATTAAGAAAAACAAGCATAACACAACATAATCAAATCCATTGAATAAACATATTTATATAACTGGGAAAAAAAACATCAGTCTGTAGCATTCGCCACACAAAATGAACAATGATTAAATAATGATTCTCATTTCTAAATTCTAAAACTAGTTTTTAGGTAGCCAAGCAACTATCCTCTTCACAATACTAGACCAACTATGTTGACAACTATAACTATATACATTATTTTTTAAAGAATTGGCTGATTACTATGTCAACGGCTATAATGAGAGGGGATAGCTACTTTGGAAGGAAAAAACATTCCAGTCTTTTGCTTAATTATTCAGTATACATATTTATTTTCTATGTGTATGCTTTATTCAACAGGCTTATTCAATAAGCTATTTAGCTCTTTAGTACACAAATGAAGTCCAGCAAAGAAAAAGATATTCTATAAAAAAACTGAAGCATAAAAAGTATGCAGAAGTAGAAACTAGCAAAGTACTATTGATAAAAATACACGATATATGAGAGAGCATGGATCTGGTACATATTTCAAGAGAATTTCCAAAAAATTATTTGTCATTAACTATATCAAAAAATTGTGTACCTCATTACCACACTTCAAGCCTGTGCACCTAATCTTCCGTTGCAAATCAGAATCAAGCTTTAGTGAGCATATAGCCCAACCCAACGACACAACCTCTACTTCAAACTCATGTTCACAGACCGATATGTTTGCACAATGATATCATAATCAGAGGAAATATATGGTAACATCAATACAGTGGCATGAAAATCGTATCAACATAAGATCTAAGACGCATAGGTACGGTACTAGTACGAGTACGTGATATGGTCTTTTTTTTTTTTAATTATTCACAGACTGATACGTTTGCACAATGATATCATAATCAGAGGAAATATATGGTAACATCAATACAGTGGCATTGAAAATCGTATCAGCATAAGATCTATGACGCTTAGGTACGGTACTAGTACGAGTACGTGATATGGTATTTTTTTTTAATTAAGGTATGGATACATCAATGAAAAACATTAATTTTTTTATATAATTTAACTTAGAGAGTTAAATTGTTCAATTCACAATACAAAATCAAAAATAAATATCTAAAAAATCACAAATTGTGTTCGATTACAATAACAAATAAACTCAAAATAAACAAATAATATTATATTACTATATAACAAAATCATGAATTTCACTCAAAATAAAATAAATAAAACAGAATACCCACAAATATGGTACGAGTACCAGTACCGGGTAAGCACCCAGTATGGGTACTTCACCATTTTTAGAAGTACTCCATGCTTTATAGCATAAGATGCATAGGGAATGTTTCAACCATTATTTCGTATATAAAATGCAAACAATATCCCAATCATCTTCCACGTCATTAATTAGAACAAAATATAAAATGACAATAGGTATTTTACCTCTACAAACAATACCTGGACAGATGTTTTCCCCATTCTTTCAACAAATATTGAATAAAAGTCACAAACCAAAGGTAGGTGGCAGTTCACAATTTTATGCTTTGAGACTATGTAGATCAGATCAAGAAATATTGGTAGCCGTTTTTATCAATTTTAAGGCATACAGATTTGGTGACAGTTTGGTTTGATGAAGCCGAAATGCATATATTAGTCTACGCATAACTCATAATATTTCGGAATCAGTGTGATAACAGGCTAATAGAGTATGATAAACACTGATTTAAATTAAGACCATTTTACTAAAAGTAACAATATATATTTATGTAACAACTCATTCATATAAAGAATGTTATATAGAAAGTTAGGGTTGATTATAAAGAATACTGACCAGTCATTCCTTGGATGAATTTGTCTCAGTAGTCTTTCATTCTTAAACTCTAAGTTCACAACACTACACTGATCATCATCAACTCCAATTTTGCTCTGAGCATAATCAAGAATAGCAATAGGAACAACATTTTCAGCACGCCAAAAGCATGGTAAGAAAGCGAAACGAAGATAAGAAAGTGAAAGGAAGATTAACCAATTAACAGAATTCAATTCCAAGACAGTATTCAGGGTAAACATTAATATGTAATTAGAACTCCTATAAATGCCTTTTTGTAACCATAGAGGTCTTGCTATTGTTGTATGCTATAATTAGAACCCTTGGATCTGTTTATAAAATACATCATGAACCTATACAAGGAGACAATTGAGCACACAAGGGTAAAATAAAGGACCACAAAGGACCACAATTCCAATTGCAAAACACTATATAACAATATTTATTAACAATAACAAACATCAAGACTTCACAACTTGCACATATCCCTTCTTCCACACGCTACGTGATCTGTGCAAATTTCAATTTTTAATTGTTAGGGTCACACTATCCATTCTGCTGCTTCCTCAATTGGCCACTATATCTTAGTCCTCTGTTTCCTAGATAGTTCAATTTTTTCATCAGAAAGAAAAAAAGTGTCATAATATCCTAATAGAAAGTTCATGAGCAACCCCTTCAAAGTTCAAACAATTATTGAATCTAATAACCAATAAAGTAATGTGATTCAATCACAACATATTTCTAAAATAATGTGGTTTGAAAATGAGCTCAAAAGAGTACGAAAGTTTGGAGCTTAGACAATTAAAAGCTAAGCATTTAACTTATAGCTCAATCCTACTACTAACAGAGTGACTTCATGGCCTCATCAACATTCTTCTTTAAACAATATGAATGAATGTATAACTGCCTCATATGTGACAACAGAGGGATTAAGACCCTCTTTCATCATCTTTTTCATCACCTTACCTAGCAGTTGCAAAATCTCCAGCTTTGCCAAGGTAACAAACCAAAGTGTTATATGTGACAGTATGGGGATTAACCCCAGTTTCTTCCATTTGGGGTTAAGCATTCTTCTTACATAACACTTATGAGAACATAGTAGCAAATGCTATCAAGACTGAACCCAACCCGTTTCAACTGTGACATAACAACACTGGCATCAACTATCCTTACAGCAATGCTTAAGCAGATATCAAACTGCATGTAAGCAAATTGCATCCGGTCAAAACTCAACATCTCATCAAAATATTGCATGGCTTTATCAATATTGTTCACACCACAGAATTCATATATCAGCACAGTATAAGTAACAGCATTTCCTTTCAGCTTTGCAGAACCCATCAATCAAGCAATTAATATGGAACAGTATTTGGCCTATTTTTCTTCTCAGTTTTCCTCTCTGCCAGCAAACCAACCATCTTTCTTCCCTCCCAACTTTACTAAGTTTGTCCAATCAAAGTATTATACAAGACCACATCAGGTTCCACACCAATCTATTTATTTCTCCTTTACCTCTCAATTTATCAAATACCCCCAAAGCCTCATTGATCCTCCTAGCCTTGCATATGTGATTAATAATAATTGCAAAGGTTATAACACTGGATCCTATTTCCGTTTCCTCCATATCTCCCAACAGTTTAATTATTTTTGAATGTCTCTTTGCTTCGGAGCCCGTCAACAAGGCATTGCAAGATGTCGCCTTCAACATGACACCCAATTTCATCACGCACCCAAAGTCATTGAGGCACAATATTTTTATTGAATTTAAGGTCATATAGACTCAAATATTAAATTTGTGTCTAAGATCATCGAGGCATAATACTATCCATCCAATCCAATTTCAATATGAATAAAAATTCATATTGAAGGCCACATGTAGGGTCAAGATCCAATTTCATATGAATAAAAATTCATATGGCAAGACACATGTAGGTCAAAAATTTCATCTTGTAATTAAATATCAGGTTTTCCAATCATACTATCCCAATTTCATTTCATATGAAAAAAAAAATTACATTGCAACCACATTTGGATCAAGAATTCATCTCGTAACTAAACTTCGGGTCATCCAATCATACTATCTCAAATTTTTCAAATTTCATTTCATATGAATAAAAAATTCATATTGAAGACCACATTTAATGGTTAAGAAATCTATCTCATAATTAAACTTCGGATCATCCAAAAATATTATCTCAAATTCATATTAATGAAAAAAAACTCATATTGAAGGTCACATTTAGGGTCAAGAATCTATCTCGTAATTAAATTTCAAATCATCCAAAATATTTACCTCAATTTATTTTCATGCAGGTAAAAAAATGCATATCGCAAGCTACATTTTGGGTCAAGAGTTCATCTTGTAATTAAATTTCGGGTCTTCTAATCATACTATTCTCAATTTCATTTCATATGAATAAAAAATTCATTATTTGCAAGCCACATTTTGGGACAACAATTATCGCGTGATTAAATTCCAAATAATCCAAACCATACTATCTTGAATTCCAATCTCTTTTTCAATATGAATAAAAATTCATATTGAAAGCCCACATTTACGGTAAAATATCTATCTCATAGTTAATTTTCGGGTCATCCAAAAAATATTATGGCAATTTCTATGAATAAAAAATTCATATTGCAAACACATTTTGGGTCAAGAATTCATCTCGTAAACATACTATCTCAAATTCATTTCATATAATAAAAAATTCACATTGAAGCACACATCTAAGTCAAGAGTTATCTCATAGTTAAATTTGAGATCATCCAGCATAGTGACCGACTTGTCTAAAGGGTACATATTGCAAATTTTCAATTTTATTAACCTTCTCGGTCAAGAATAATCAAGAATCATCAAGATAATGCAATTATAATGCTTATGTTGCAAACAAAAACCTAAAACATTTGTGTCAAACACAGTTTTGGAGACAGAGAAGTTTAACCAAAGGATAATGGGTTGAAAATGAAATAGAGAGAGATTTATATCTTTTGTTTCGAATGAAGCAAATCATGGACAGCAGAAACTTGAATCAAATCACAGTCTGTGACTTCGTTGTCATCTTTTTACGGCACCAATTCAAATTAGAATTCTAGGTTTCCAAAGACCAAGATTCATAGAGATCGGGCTTCTTGGTTGATTTCAAGAAAAACGGGAACGGAAAGCTTTATATTTTATTTTGTATCCCCATCTCTCTCTTTCTTGTGACTATGCGATCATCTTTTTCTTTTTTTTGCACAATTCAAATCAACATTTCTAGGGTTTAAATTTCAAGAACATCGTTAACATTACCGTCAACGTCGCAACGATAAGAACAAAAATTGGCTCAAACATCAACACCCTAAAACACGAGCTGATACCGGTCGATCGATTATGCAGAAAGATTGAAAAATTGATAGGAGAAAAAGAATATTTGACATTCCAAGCGATTAGGGTTGAGAGCACATACCTCTATTTTCTTTTTTCTGGTTCCGTCAGAAATGATTGAATTCAACACACAGATTCTATTTCGGATTTCGTCTTACGCCTCTTTTTCTCCACTGATAAAGCAACACACAAACTTTCAACCGATTTCGTATTTATATTATATTTATATAATATAATTATTTATAAAAAGTATCAGCCTTGTCAACAAAAAATATTATAATATTTTTTGGGGATATTAGTAATATTTATTGATTTCAAAGTATATCATAATGTAATTTCATTTTTTATACATAGGTTCCTATATTTATAATGTTAACAAATCTTATTAGTAAAAAAAATTTCTCTCACATAGGACATTTTATCTATAAACATTTACAACTTAAACTAGGATATACCTCATTATTTTTTAAGAAACATTAAAAATTGCAGATCTTTTACAACTAAATAAATAAAATACTTGAATATAATTTTGCCTATATTGTATTATTAGAATTAAAGGATATGCACGCAATGAAAAATAAAGATATCAAAGGTGAGGTGTTATGGTATAGTTATGAAGTTTTTATTGAGTGTTTTTTTTTTTTTACATTAATGATATTTCATTATTAAAATTTAACAACAAATCAAAAGTAAAGACAACATAAATATAAGGCAGACTCTCTTCAATCTACGTATAATTCGAATTATAAAACATATTTAGTTAAATATTGGTCACATGTCTAACATATATAAAATTTAAACTATAAAAGCAAACATTAAAATTAATACAATTTCCAATATATAACCAATAAGATTAAAGAAAGACATAGATTTTAGCAAATTCAAACATTACATAGCTACCAGTTTCTACTACCTCTAAATTTGATAGTGAAATCATTGCACTACTACAACACCAATACCTATTTATTCTCATCTATTGGACATGAAGTGTTCATTCTCAAGAGAACAAACCGTGAGGTTATGACACCAAAACTCTTCTCTATTGCAGCGCATCAGACATTGGTTCCTCTACACAACTTGACATTAAAAATATTTTTTTTGTATGGTGACCTGAATAAGAAGTGTATATGGACGAACCATTTTGGATTTGTTGCTCAGGGGGAGTCCTTACCTTGATTTGTTGATTTAGAGGTCTCTCTATGGTCTTAAACAGTCTCCTCGAGTGGTTTGGTAGATTTAGCACATTAGTGCAACAATTGGCATGATTAAAGTGAAGTTGATCATATCTCTTTTCTATCGTCACTCACCCAATGGTGCTTTACTTGATTGTCTATGTAGATGATATTGTCATAATTGGTAGTGTTCACAGGGCATACTCCAATTGAAACAACATTTATCTCATCAGTTTTCAAACTAAAGATCTTGGCGAGCTCTGCTACTTGTTGGGTATTGAGGTAGCGCAATCTAAGGACGCCTAGTAATTTCACAAAGAAAATATGCCATGGATATTCTTCAAGAGACAAGTTTCTTGAATGCCAAGCCGGTGACACTCCTATGGATCCAAATGTCAAACTTCTACTAATCTCTGGGGAGCCTTTTTAGATTCATGGAGATACAAAAGATTGGTGGTAAATTAAATACATCACAGTTACCCGTCAAACATTTCTTTTGACGTTAGTGTGGTAAGTCAATTCTAAACTTCATTGTCAGAACACTGGGACTGATGTTTGATATGAATCTTTGAATACATTAAAGGTGCTCTAGGAAAATGTCTAATTTATGAAAACAGATGACATCTCAGATAGTGATTATTCAATGCTGATGGCAAGCTCACCGATTGATAGGCGATCTACTTCTGGGTATTGAGTACTTTTTGAAGGAAACTTATATCTTGGAAGGTAAGAAACCAAGTGTAGTTGCAAGATCTAGAGCGCTGAAGTTGAATACATGGTATGGCATTAGTGAATGTGAGCTATTTGGTTGGTACAGTTAACTCAAAGGCTTCATTTAAAGAGCCAACACAAATGACATTAATATGTGATAATCAAGCA
>PGTU02001294.1:0-12078 GCA_002896215.2 Cicer echinospermum
AAACAAAATTTATATCATGTTTTCAAATCAAAACTAAATATTTATTAAAGCATGATCCAACTATTGTGATAATTCTAAACAAAATTTATATCATATGCATAAATCATATTGTGATAATTCTAAACAAAATTTATATCATGTTCACAAATCATAACTAAGTATTAATTAAAACATGATCCAAAAAAAAAAAAACTAAGTACAATCAAGTACATGATACAACCAATTTAACAAAATAGAAACAAATACTACTCAATATGATCACTACCAACATCCTCACTATCTTCATCAGTTTCATCGTTGAGTTGTGGTGATGAGCTTGGACGAGAAGATGATCCAACAAATCCTAAATGTTGCATAAGAAAGGTTAAATTTCTGTTGGTCTCGGCCATCTATTTTTCTTGTCGTTGCAACTGTTGTTTCATCAACAACTTTTCTTGCTCCTGTTTTTGCAAGGATTCATTCAACGCATGAACTTGACTTCTCAAAGCATCAACCTCTGAATCGGAACGCATTGATGGCTGATTTGGATTCAATGTTTTGGCTATAGATCCGAGACCAAATATTCTCCCTTTCTTTCTCCCAACTACATCCACCCATATATCAATATCAGATGGCATAACTTTGGTTGGTTGACTATCAGCTTCGTCCTCTCCCGGAACAAAAGTTGAAGCTTCAGACGATAACTCAATCTTTTTATTTTCGAATTTCTCCTGCAATAAAATAGAAAATTTGAGGCATAAATGTTTTCATATAATCATAATTAATTACTAAAATTTGAGGCATAAATTGTTGGAACACTTGTACATAACTTTAAAATGATACTTAAGATGATGAGCTTACATAAGCAGATTCAGCATGAATACCGACCCAGTTTTTATCTTGTAACGTAGTACGAAATAAAAAGTCACTAAATGTTGGGTCTTCTCTTCGTCTCTTTCTGTAAAAAACCGTAATCTTCTAATTCATTAATATTAAATATAAAATAGAAAAGTAACAATACCATTTTTTTTCATAGCACCCCGATGAGGAATTGATCCGCCAGTTGAAGAGATGCACCATCCATTAGCGAATTGCGATTTCTTTTATTTATCTCAGGATTTTTTTTGGAAATTAGAGGAATTCCCAATTGCCTTCAATTGTTCAAAGTTGGGACATCTTAGCTGCACTCGTTTTTCAAGTTGCGTCGCAACCATGTCGTTCAATAGTTGGGGCCATGTAAACTTTTCTGTAATGGAAAAACAGAAATAATGGGAGAAGATAACAAAATGATGAACAAAACATAAACAATATCTTACACAAATCCATCTGGAACTCAAGATTTATAACCATACAATACATAAAGCGTTAACTAATTAATTAACAAACAATTACAGCATATATGGGAAAGAACAAGAAACAGGAAACAGGAAACAAAGAGAATAAAAAAAATGTCTATTCTAAATGCATACAGTTTTTGGAGCCATATTAAGTTATGAACTCAAGATTTATGGTATATAGGCAGGAAGCATAAATATAGAGTTCTGTTTTCTAACAACTCAATATAGAGTTGATGGCTAGTTAAAAACAGATAGAGTTGGTTTATATATGCATATTTACAAGCATGGCTGTTTGCGTGTATGTATAGTGAAAGGAAGAGATCATTCATTATTAAGATTTTAAGGATCAGTTGTTGATAAATAGAGCCTCCATTGTATTTGCAAGAATATGAAAGTTTGATTATCATAATAGAAAATTAAGCTTTATTACTACTAATGAAGTTGTATGGGGTTTTCAAGTATTTATCTTTTGCTCGTAAGATTCTCTGTAGCAACCTTTAAATCTATTAATCCTGTTTCCATCTTTACCTAGCAGTCTGGTAAATTTTGAGCTAAACATAGTCAAAAGCAAAACTAATAGAACAATTAATCTAGTACGTTTTTGCTTGACTAGCCACTGACTAATAAACAAACAATTCTCACCTGAACGTAGAAGAAAACATGATAAATGGTGAGAGTGAGTATAAAAATTTAAGTCTTGGCTAGCACTGACTAAAAACAAACATTCTCACCTCAACAGCACAAACAAAACTGGTAAATATGTGAGTATCAAAATTTAGTAGAGTCATTTCTCTAAAATATGCCAACACTCAGCAACTTAATTCTCTGTTAATTTCTTCCTATTTCATTCAAAAGGTCTCCAAAACATCACAATATACTTAAGAGTTAATGTTTATAAACATGATGATAACACATGATTTTTGGTGTATTAATTGGGCTTCATGAAACGATTTTCTCTGATCCGTATTACTTACAACGACAATAGTTGGTGTATTACCAAATATGCCCACTTTGACCCGTTGGAGAGTTTTATACTTCAACAAATCTACTAATTGCCTCCCAGCACTGAGACTCACTGGTGTGTGCTGAAAGAATCCTACAGTCTGAAGCCTAACATTTACAGTAGGCACTATTTCGTTCTGTGCTGATCGTCAGTGTACACTCACACTAAACATAAGCTAGACTTGTTTTTTGTCAGGAAGAAACTTATCAACAAGCATCTCCCTGTCTATCACAATCCTGCACATGATCAACAACCAGACACATTCACCAAGTCTCATTGTACTTCTATATTCACCAATGATCGCCTATTTATCAACATTCACCAATTTGATAATTTATATACATCTAAGAATTGGAACAGACAATTAAAACCATTGTCGTAGCAAAGTTAAAGCCAACTCTATCAAAATTTCAGCACATCCCTGCTCCCAACCAAAAATAATCTCATACTAGCAATACACTTCAAGCACAAGCCAACTACCATAATCTGACTACATGTATTATCAGCTACTGAAATTTATCTTCTTTCAAGGAAACAAACTATATATAATTGCATTTTTGAGACAAATAAGTCTAGATAGATTAATGCGGGATGTGTTTGTATCTAGCATAATTATGGTTGGCAGAAATCAGTTGAGGTATAATATTACCTTAATATAATTCGAAAAATCATTTCGCTTAATTTTACTAACTTTTTCCATGACGGTTTCCCTCTTCAAGCTAGAACGTAAGATGCTAGCAATTGTTGAATATTACTTGTTTGTGTTGATCAACCTATGTAAAAAAGAAAATTATAAATTAGTGTGGTGTAACTTAATAATAAAATAAAACATCAATAAAATGTGACTTACTACCACTTATATGACTTAGATGAAGATCGGAGCTTGAGTTGAGCTTGAGAGTGGTGGAGGGTGAGATTGCTTGGATTGGTCGTAATCGAGGATGAGCTTGAGATTGCGGTGGTTGGAGGGTAGATTGAGTGGATTGAGGACGAGATCGATATATGGGTGGGGGTTGAAGATATTGGAGATGAAGATTGGGTGGATTTGGGTCTTGATTGGGCTTTAGGATGACTAAGTGGTTGATTGTGGTTGAAATGAAGGTGTAAAGGGTTGATGTGAATATGATGGAATGGGTTGTGGGTTGAGGTTGAAATACGGATGGAATGGGTTGTGGTGTGAGGTTGAAATAGAAGTGGAATGAGTAGTGGTTGAGGTTGAGTGAGTTGAGGCTGAAATAAGGGTGAGTGAGCTGTGGTTTTGAGTGAGTTGAGGCTGAAATAAGGGTGTGGAGTGAGATGAGGTTGAGTAATGGAAGTTGAGTTTGAAGGGGGAATATTAACCTTTACAACTCTCTTTCTTGTTGACCTTTTGGTTCGCTTCATAATTGACTGCAAAAGAAGAAAAAAGTAGGTTATTTATTCTATATGAGATATATGGGTGAAAAATAGATTTCTTAAAACTTCAGAATTCATAAATAGTTCGTCGATTAAAAATTATTCACCAAATTAACATCTGTAACAAATTTAGCATCTCTAACATCTACTAAGAAATAAGAGATGAAATTTAATATTCCCCTTTTCTAAATTCTGTCTGTATTAGCTGTTTCTACATTATAAACATTAAAATAATGTGACCAATATTTGTTACCCTTTTTGAACAATATACCTTCTCAAACTTTTCTACAAGCTACATATTGTAAACTGTTATTCCATTCTCAATCTTATAAATAAGCCAAGCAACCAAAGACAAGACATCATCATTTGCATCAAAACCATATAAAGAACCAAAAACATATTATTATTTCTTGTTCTAATTAACATGTCAGCTTCAGTCGCTCGTAATTGTTTCAAATATCGCTAGCAAAATCTGTGAAACCATTGGAAGATCATTAGCACAAATGAATAAAGTCAAAGTATTGAGAAAAATAGACAAGCAATTGCTGATTAACAGTTTGGTAAAGAATCTTTTGTTAATCTACCAATTTCTTTTTGAATAATACGTATGTTAAAGTCAACACATTATCAGAATAAAGAACTAACAAATTCTATCAATAGAATCATCATCCTCTTGATCTTCATCTTCCCCCATCGTCATGAAATCATCTTCTTTCATTCCTCATCATCTTGCTCATATGCAAATCAACTTCTTCACCATTAAACTGAATCATCTTGTAAGTTATCAATTGGGTCATCTTCCAATTGTGCATTAATTCTGATTCTTGCACTTGAAAAGCAACTTCTAAAGTATGTGCATCATCAAACAACCCCTCTCGGCTTTGTCTTCCATAACTACCAACCAATCTAACTTTATGGCGCCCAGGATAAGTGTGAAGTAGTAAACTTGAGTTGCAGATTTGGAAAAATAAAAGGATCAAATTTACCAGTATTTTCTCCCTTTTCGTTACTTCTACAATCTTGTATTGCATTATGTATCCTCATTCCACGGACTTGAAGGGTCGAACCAATCACAGAAAAATAAATTAAGCTTTCGTGTTGTGTGACTTCGCCATTCAAATTCTAGAATCTCGGAAAACAACGCCATAATAATCATTGAGGTATTTACCTTGGACAATTCCCTTAACACCATACTCCAACTATTATATGTTATTTTGCCTTCACCCCAAGAAGTTGTGTTGAATTGGTATCACATTTCACATGATAAATGGCATGACTTGCTAGTCTCAGGGTCTCTTCCAGTCGACAATCAGGGTTTTGCATCCTAAGTTGTGATTCTTTTCACCTAGTCACATAAAAGCAATTCATAATAGCTTAGGTTAAACAAATATGTACATCTTTGTTAAATCCAAATAAGATTGAATAGTCTAAATAAGTGCTTACATATTTCTTTGAACCATCGCGGAAAGTCAACTTCTATTTGTGTATCAATGACATTGTCATTGAGATCTCCAGATATACTTTTCAAACGTGTACATACATCCTATTACATGATATTTTAAAAAAATTAGAATGTTGTTGTTCGTTTGAATAACGGAAGATATATTTAATTTTAAATCTTCTCAATGAATTGCTTAACCTCAATGCCAATTTAAGAGAACATGCAATTGGGGGCAGCCGCAATTCTTTATCGTTAAAGCCACCTATCACTGCATTTTCCACTTGTTTCGCATTGTAAATTTTCAAAGATAGACAAAGTTTGT
The DNA here is from genome assembly GCA_002896215.2 of Cicer echinospermum. Classification (NCBI taxonomy): domain Eukaryota; kingdom Viridiplantae; phylum Streptophyta; class Magnoliopsida; order Fabales; family Fabaceae; genus Cicer; species Cicer echinospermum. Next base: position 5,478 of record PGTU02001294.1, read on the forward strand.
ATCACATGGTCTTGATGAGTCCTCTTATTTAGGCCAATTGTACTTGCATATTGAGCAAGAGGCACAAAATAATGGGAACTGAAATAGGTTGTCTCTTGCACCAAATATGCTTCACAAATACATCCTTCCACATTTTTTTTTGTTTTTTACGGTTTTTTTAATTTTATTTATAAACCTTTCAAATGGATACATCCAACGATATTGAACTGGCCCACCCAACTTAGCTTCAAAAGGCAAATGAATCGGTAAATGCTCCATAGAGTCAAAAAATGCAGGTGGAAAGATACGCTCCAACTTACATATTATTATAGGAATGTTTTGTTCCATTTGTAATAAGTGACCTTCTCGCAACGTTGTTGAACATAAATCTCTAAAGAATTGACTGAGTTCAGTTAAGGGTTTCCATATTGGTTCAGGAAGAGCACAAAAAGCTATTGGAAGTAGACATTCCATGAATATATGACAATCGTGGCTTTTCATCCCAAAGAGTCTTATATATTTTGTATCCACACATCTACCTAAAATTGGAAGCATAACCATCAGGCATCTTTAACCCCTTCACCCATTCGCAACACATCATTTTTCTGTCATTTGTCAAACAAAACTTGGCTTTAGGTTGAGTATAATTCCCATTAGGATTTTTTTTCAGCAACAACTCCTTTCTGTGACAATACTCTGCTAAGTCCAATCGTGCCTTCTCATTGTCCTTAGTTTTCCTCTTTGTTGCCAATAACTGTATGAAATACATTTTCAAACACGTTCTTCTCTATATGCATAACATCAAGATTATGCCTCATAGGTTTGTCTCCAATAAGGCAAATCCAAAATATGCTTCTTTTGGTCCAATTGTGCAAAATTCTGTAGCCAGGAACAATGCATTGCCTCGTGTCAGTTATCTTGGGAATTCCATAAACCTTTTCCCACACTTGTTCACCACTTAAGATAGGAGATGCTCATTTTTATCAATTCTATTCTTGTATAAAGGCAACCTTGTTTCTCCTAAATGCATGATTATCAGGTAAAAATTGACGGTGGCAATCAAACCAAGACGTTTTCCTTCCGTGTTTCAATGAAAAAGCTTTTGAATTTTCCTTGCATGTCGGACATGCTAATCTTCCAGCAGTACTCCACCCAGACAACATACCATAGGCTGGAAAATCATTTATTGTCCACATTAATGCAGCTCTCAATTGAAAATTTTGCCTCTTTGAAGCATCATATGTTACTACACCATCATTCCACAATTGTTGCAACTCATCTATAAGCGGCTGCAAATACACATCAATTTTACCTTTTGGACGGTGTGGACCTGGAATGATCAAGGACAAGAACATATAAGGCGTCATCATACATAGCTCGGGAGGTAGGTTATATGGTGTGACAATTACTGGCCAACAAGAATATGGTGTGGCTGATTGGCTAAAAGGGGTGAAGCCATCAGCACACAGACCAAGTCTAACATTTCGAGGTTCTGAGGCAAATCCAGATAATACTTGGTCCAAAGTGTTTCCCTGCTCTCCGTCTGGAAGGGATGACACAACACACCTTCTTCTCTACGATTTTCAAAGTGCCACTCATGTGCTTGCAGATTCTCGGAGAAGCAATATAATCTTTGCAAGCGAGGGTGGAGGCAAGTAATGCAATCTCTTGCGAGGAACGTCCTTAGAGTGTCTCCTCTAGTACATTATTCTGCTTTATACGAGGCAATTACAAAGATTTGCATTCCTTCAAATTATTGTTCTTTATTAATAAAAGCATACACCCATTAATGCAACAATCTATCTTGATCTGGTGATAAACCGAGTCGACAACAACAGTTTCTTTGTTTCCCTAAAGTTTGAGTGGAATATATATTCTCAGGGGACTTGACTCCTTCATTAACTTCATCACGTCATCGAAACAAGCCTGAGACATGTTGTCTTAGATTTTTAAACCCAACTTGTAATAGAGGCAGAACAACTCTGTTGTTATTTTACATCCAGGCCATAGTGGTTGTTGAGCAGAATTCAACATTTTATAAAACTGGTTAGCTTCCATATTTGGAGGTTCCTCTTGACTTTGAGGACAATGTTGCTCGCAATTAAGGCCAGCAGCATCATACACTATGTCTTGGTGTCTATCATCATGATCATAACACTGTTGGTGACTACTACTACCATCAGACACATCCATGTATGTTTCATTGTCGTCGTTATCATGAACATGACAGACTTCCTCTCCGTGGGATGTCCATTCCCAATAGTTGGGTGTAAAACCCTTTTGATGAATGTGAACGTTAACTACATCTGGGGTCAAATGATTTTCATTTTTACACAACTTACATGGACATCTTATTACACCTTCATTTAAATATTTGTCTTGCAGACAAGCAAATTGAATAAATTCTTCGACACCTTTTAAAAACTCAAATGTATATGCTTTTCGACCGGGGAGAAGTCTGTTATACATCCATGTCCTGTGTGCAGAAACTTCCATTTCCTGTACACATGCAGTCTTTGATAAGAAGTTTTTTGGAAGAGAATTAGACGGAATAGTAAATTATATTATAGGCACAAATCCATTTAAGCCCATAATTTGTTATCTAAATACATGTTAGTTTCAAAAGGAATTTTTGCATGAAAGAAAATTAAATTAAACTTTTGAACTGTTTCCCTCTCCAAGATAGGGACTTGTTCAAGGACACACTTGAATTAAATTAGTACAAACTAACAATAAAAAAAGTATGCAGAAAAGAAAATAAAAGAAAAGAAAAGGAGTATGTGTAAGGAATATATTATTATTATAAGATCATAATGATAGCAAAAGAACATCCAATAACAAGGAAAGTAAGGAAAAAGAAGGACAAGCACAATGAAACTGTCATCATTATAAGTTCACTATCCAAAACAGCAACATCAAACCAACCAAACTTTCTCTAGCTCTTATCCTATCTTTTTATTTCCCTTTAAATTCATAACTCTTCCCCCATAAACCAACACTACTCTTCATCAATATTGGCAATTATACTAAAACAACACCTATACTCTAAATTCCAAACTTTCTAGATACATGAAACTATATAGCTAACAGAGTGGTGGTGTACCAAATATGTTGTGGACTTATGTGCATGGATAACAACAAACAGTGTTGACTGAGAAATGTAATTGTTGCTTAATTGATTAATATAAAGAAAAGAAGCTATGTTACTTAATTTCATAGTTAGTATAGACAGTTATTGTGGGTTTGTTTAGGTCATATTATTTTGAAGAAAAGGAGGTAGTTATGTCCTTATATATGATAGTCGGTGGTTTGCTTTAGTTCAATGGAGCAATTCTAATTCAAGTATCCACCTGTGGTTTATCATTTGAAAAATAAATTGCACCTTTTTCTCTTTTCAACAGCTGACACTAAAGTTGATGCCTCATGTCTCTGGTTAACACTGATTTCGTTTGTTAGGAGTAACTTAAGGGTAAGATTTCACTCATTGTATTATTGTTCCTATGTAGGTAATATATACATGAGCTTCTTTTTCTTTCTATTACAAGATTTCACTTGTTCCATAATTAGAGGAATGTAATTGTTACTTAATTGATTAATATAATGATCAAACAAGATTAGAATGATAGAAATTAATAGCTTAAATACAAATTTCTTAAATACAAATTTCTTAAATACAAATTGTTTTCTTTAAGAAATTGTTTTCAATTGTTTTCTAAATAAAACTAGCAGCAGTTTCTAAATAAAGTAGCAGCAAGGTATTTACTATTTAGTGAAGATTTAAAGAAAATAATGAATGGACTGTGACGATTGCAAGTGTGGTTTTTATCAACTTTCCAAATCACTTGTTCCCATTTCCCCCACTTCAATAATACCATGGAATAGGAAAAATGATATACATATACACAATAAATAATCATATGCATGTTAATATTTATCATACAGCCACTATTCTTATATCTATCATGTATTCATTTCTATAGTTTTGAAACAAGTTGTCATATAAGTTGAAATCATTAGAAAAACAAAACAAAACAATTATGAGAATTTTGAATTCAAATATTTATTTAATTAAAATTAAGAGAACATCATAAATAAAAATAGAAAAGCAATAAATAAAAAAGGAAGTTGAAATCCAAATACCGTTTTTGCTTATACACTTCTTAGATCTCAGTTCCCTTTTGCCGGAAACACCACTCTTCTTCTTCTTCTCTTGTTTCCACCGCCACCACTCTCACTAAATTAGAAGAAAAACCCTCAATCAGAAGAAAATTAAAACCCTAACTCACTCCAGTTCATGAAAATGAATAATGAAACGAGAATAATGAAAAATGACAGAAATGAGACTGAAATAAAATAGAGTGGCACGCAACACTTACGAAGGCGACGAGATTACAGTGACGAAGTTGAGGTGCAACGTAAATAGCTTAAGATTCGATGGCCGCAAGGTGTGACGGTGGTGGCTAAACCAGAAGAAAATCAAAACCTAACTCATTTTAGTTCACAGAAATGAATAATGAAAAATAGCGAGAAACGAGACTGAAATAAAACAGAGTGGCGCAACACTTACGACGGCGACGAGGTTACGATGACTATGGTTGAGATACGGTGGCGAGGTGTGACGGTGGTGATTTGAGATGCGACGGTGAGGTGTGACAGTCGTGGGCTAAGAATACGCGAGTGCGACGGTGTGAGGTTTCTGATACGCGAGGGTTTTTTACTTTTTCTTTCACAATTGTTTTAGGGTTCTAATTAGTTTTTTTTTTAACGGGAGGATTTTAATTGTTGAAAATGTTTTTTTTCAATTCCATTTTTTTTAAATTCCATTTATTTGTTTTAATAAAATAAAAAGATATAATGACAAAAAACAAAAATAATTTTTTTGTCAAATAAAAAAAAATCTCATTGCATATGATAATTACAATATAGTTAATTGTATTTACAATATATTTGATTTTATTTTTTTACCTTTGTATGATCAATTATAAATAATTTTAATGGCTTAAAACGGTGCCGTTCTTTAAAAAAATGAATAATTTTAATGTTTATATAGATTTTCGTTTACTTTTTTATAAACAAATATTAATATTATATTTTTGAGAATTTCTATAGTAAATTTTAAAATTTAATTTGTTTTGATATCATCAAACAAAATCGTGAATAGTTAAATAATATGTCAATTAGTTTGACTATATTTTAAATTTAATATCGTTAAATTTTTAAGTTTTATCTTTTGATTCTATTTTGAAATAATATTTTTTATCATAATTTTAATTATGAAAACAATTTATTTAATTACTGAGTTCAAAATTAAATAAATAAATTTATCAAAACTCTTAATTCAGTGAATTTAATAGACACTATACTATAAAATTTAAAAATTACAATAATATTACTAGTGGAGCGGATTCAGATGCAAAAATATAACACTCCAAAGCGTCCATGCTCCAAATTTTAATTTCGGAAAAACTCAAACCCACACTAAATCAAAACGAATTTTCCTTTCTAAATCAAGATGGATTCAGATGCATATTGCTACTGCGAGTCCGAATTATATTGTCATCTTTAATTGTGCAACTTGTCTTATTTTTTTTAAAAAGAAATTATACCTTAATTATATGGAAAATAAAATCATAAAAATTGATATGAAATTTACCTGCGGAATTTCCTAAGGATAAAACACTCATAAATTTGCATGCGGATTTCCTGCGGAGTTTGCATGGAATTGCTGCGGAAATTTGCCGCAGATAAATCCTATGGAAAAAGATGAACTTTGCTGCGGAAATATAGTCGTATGTAAATCCGCAACAAACGAAAACGTTACCTGCCGTTTTACCTGCGGAACACGAATCCGCAGGAAAAGTCTTACGATACATGTGAACCGGAGGAAAATCCTCACGCATTACTGCGGATATTAAGTCCGCAGGAAAATCCGCAGGTAAAAAGCAGATTTCTAGTTGTGTATTACAATGTTATACTGAATATATTATCTTTACTTTTTAAATTTTTTTTTACGATGTTTGGTTTTAATTTGAATCAATTTATTTCTTTTATATTACATTCTATAAAAATAAAAATAAATTAATTTTTGTTGATATATCAATATATTTTTTTCAAAAAAGCCATATATATTTTATATGCACACTCGTACTCGTACATATCCTACCAAAATTCCAAATTCTGGATATCGTTGTAACAATCATCTCACTACTCGCATCGCCAATTTACCGTAACCTCGATGGTCTCTAAATTAAGTTGATTACGTACCTCAAAATCCCCCAGTTTCGATGCGCAATTTGCAAAGGCCACATATGAACAAAGCATGCACTACCGCAAAAATGACATTTTTATAGGCGCTGTCTTTTATAGCGTATATTAAATACAAGCGCTGTTGTAGCATATTTAAAAATAACGGAGGATTACAACAACGCTTTTTGACAAGCGCTGTAAAAAAAAATGGTTGTAAAAGACTTTGATTTCACATAATTAAATGACCTATTTAGAGCGCTTTTTGGAAAAGCGCTGTAAAAATGTTTTTTAAAAAAAATAAGGATGTCTTTTACAGCGCTTTTGGACAAGCGCTTTAAAAAGTCTGTAAAAAAGCGCTGTAATAGACTTTCAAAAA
>PGTU02001295.1:0-13976 GCA_002896215.2 Cicer echinospermum
TTAGAGTTAGGTTTTGGTTATATTGATGAATGTTTCGGGGAAAATGAATTTAAACTCATTTATGTATGATTTTGAGTAAATGAAACTTGTTATGTTTGAGTGGTGGATTGTGTTGATTTGTGTTCGTCATATTTGACGTCTTTCTTAATTAATATTTGATTGAAATTTGATACGTGTAATGGTTGGATTTTGTGGGATGAAATGACATTATGTGTTTTTGGTGGGACGTGGATGAATTCATAATATGTTTGATTGTTTTGTGTGCGAATTGAAAAACCATAAGGGTTAAACGAGTATTAAGAGATGAGGGAAATCTCTTAATATCTTGTTTTACTAAGTGTGTTTGTGACAAATTGTTTTAAGTTAACGAGTATTAAGAAATGGGGAATCTCTTAATTTCTTGTTTACTTAAGTGGTTTGGGAAAATCGTTTAAGTTAAATGAGTATTAAGAATGGGGGGAATCTCATAATGTCTTGTTTTACTAATGTTTGTCGTGAAAATCGTCTATGTTAAATGAGTATAAAAATGGGAATCTTTAATATCTTGCATTTTGCTTAACCGATTGTCGATGGAGCCAGTGTATGCTCATGCATTTCATTTGGAAAACTCATCTTACCCGTGATAGTGGCACCTTGAAACAGTACTGACCCGTGATAGGTGGTACGTTTACGATTTACGTTTTTGGTAAATTGTGCTGACCTGTGATAGGTGGCACCTCGGTAAATAGTACTTTGGCCTGGGATAGGCGGTACATTTAAGATTTACACTTTTTCTTTTAGTAAATCGTGCTGACCCGTGATAGGTGGCAACTCAGTAAACAGTACTGACCCGTGATAGGTGGTACGTTTACGATTTACGCTTTTTAGTAAATCGTGCTTACCCGTGATAGGTGGCACCTCGGTAATTGGTACTTTGGCCAGCGATAGGCGGTACAATTATGATTTACGGCCCTTCGAGGAGGGTTTTGGTTTGGAATTCCGAGTCCATGCATTTTGACATATACGCATCGCATTAGGGTGCTTGGCACGCGAGTCGTGTTTGATTCAAGTTTATGATTGAGTGTTTTGAATTTGAGTTGTCGTGGTAATTGTGTTGAAATTGCTAAGTGTTACAGGGGCTCAGCTATTTAAGAAAATCGATTTCCCAATCGATTGATGCAGACCCAGAATACAAATTTCACTGAAAACCTTTACAAAAATCGATTTCCTAATCGATTTGCTCAGTAGAAATTTTTATTCTGAGTCATACCATCGATTGCCCAAATTGATTCATCAATGGATTGGTCGGTTGACTCGTTACTTGATTGATTGAAAACCTTATTTGATTTCATTTTACTTGGAAAATATTATATGGACGTTTAGCATATGGAAAATCCTTTAAAGGTGCATACTTAGTTGAAAGGTTATTTTGTGCATTTAAAAACTTAAATGTTATGTGTTAACTGTTAATTTTGGTTGGTGACCCTTTACAACTATTGTGGAAATCTGGGCTTTGCCCTCAGATGAGAGCCAGGACAATCCTATCGGTTCGTACCCTACGGATGGGAATGCAGATGGGAATGCTTGACTGGAGCTACGTTAGGAGGATCTCACGGGGCGCGTGGAGATCACTCAAGGTGTATAGCTATAGGTTTTTTGTAGAATGATCAGATTAGGATTGACATAGGGGAACAAATGTCTTTCTTTTGGATTACGTTATTTGAATCTGGAAAACTGTACCTTTACTAAATTGTAGTATGACATCTATTGAATGGGTGCCATTGTATCATTTGCTTGTTGTGTAAATACTTGTGGATTCATAGTTTGAGAAACTTTTCCGCTGCTTTGTAAAATATCTATAATGACTCAATTATTTATCCAAAAGGTATTACCTTATTTAATTTCTCTGATTTATTTTAATTTCTTTGGTTTTATGAATTTGTTTAAAAAAAAAATACACCCTCGCTTTGAAAATCGGCGTGTTACACCATTCTGCACTCGTGTGAGGATAAGTTCATTATTTTCATTTTAAACCACTGTGAGTCCAGTTTTCTTTGGGGACTACCTGCACCGGACTCACCCATTGATCTATTAGAGATGGGGAGTATAATGCATGCTTGCAAGAGCTTGGTCACTTCTTTTTGACACATCCAGAATTAATGGATGTAAGTCGGCCTTTGAGGCTCCCTGACTGATTTTATCCCGTCTCAGTAGATCATATGCATTACACATGGTGGCTAATACCAGAATATCAGCCTAAGGTCCATCTGATGCCATTCTTGTGTTTTCTCAAAATCTGCAACAGCTTATCTGTGCCTTGTTCATCTTCAAGTTTGGTGAAATTATCAACAGTGTAACTGGCCACTTCCATCTAAATATGCATATTCAAATTTCTTTTCAGGAAGTGGTTTAAGCCTTATAGTCGATGGTTGTGCAATGGAGGTACAATACCAGTGCTGAAGTTAAGTCTGCAAAGATCGAATTATGTTAGTAGAAATATCGATATCAGAAACAATGATCAACCTGCAAGGCAGCTTGATCTCGCACACTCAGAGCACAATTGAGTATCTGTAGATAATTCACAGGTTTAAGTATCATCAAAACCATACAATGAAGAACAATCAGTAGCCAAACATATAGGGTAAGTTGTCATCAACCAAATCAGCAAGCATTAATTTGAAAATAGAATGCTCTTCCTGGGGTTTCATGCATCAAAATGTTAAATTTTAAATGCTATCACCAATTCCATCGATAGAGTGTCCAGCATGCACATCAATTTTTGTTCTAGCCGTTTTCAGGAATGGTCTGCCTAAGTTGTTAGATGTGTTTAATATTTTAAAAAAAATGTACTCTCTTTGTCAAACCTAAGTTAAAATTTGTTCATGGTTTGGTGATTGATTTGACTTTATGAAGGAGTAAACTGTAATATTTGGTTTGAAAGAAATAGTTGTTGACAACGTAACTGAAATGTGTTTCATTTTAACCAAACTAAATGAATTAGTGTTATGATTAAACAAAAATCTATATGTTATGTTTTATATGTTTAGTGAGTACTCTATGGTATTTTATTTCATAATTGAATGATAAAAATATATCAATTAATTGAATTTATTTATTCATTTGGGTCTATCATGCTAAATGTTAGTGATTTTTACATGATGTGCTTTAATAGGAGATTGAATGTCTTAAATTGTTTCTTAGACTAAGTTGAATCTTGAGGGTGGTAAGTTAATATAGTTCACTCCCCGTAAATTCAGGACCAAAATTCTTTAACAAGGGGAGAATTGTAACACCCAAATTTTATATTAAAGTATTTTATTAGTTAAGTACGATCTTAAATAATTAATTTAATATTAAAATATTTATAGAATTATGATAATAAATTTCGAATTAATTTTGTTTATAGTTATTTCTATGATGTGCTAGTTTTATAAATATGTAGATTACTACCATTGAGCCCGATATAAATAATAATATTTTATTTTTATATTTGATATATTTTTTAAAAAAATAATAGTATTTAGTTAATAAATATATATATATTATACTATATATATATATAAAGAAAAAAAATGTTATACAATTTTACGTGTATATACGTGTACCAAATTAAATGTAATAATTATATTGAGATAGTAGTGATATTGTGTTTGATTTCCTTTATTTTTATATACTTGTATACATTGTGATTGTTATATATATATTAAAGTGTTGATATTATATTTATTATTATAATTTTGACTATTCTCTAATGATGATAATATTTAAATTTGAGTATTTGGAAAAAATAAGTATTATTAGAGGGATTATTTTGAATATGAGAGTTTTGGTTATTAATGTATTTTAAAATATTAATTATTTTTATTTATAAATTATTTAGTTTTAAAAATATTAATAATGATTTTATTTAATAAAAATTGTGTTTTTTAAAATAAAATAAAAACTAGTAAAACCTAAAAGGAGACCAATGAGTTTGACCCATGTGTGAACTCTAATTGTTAATAAAATAAACAAACAAAGAAAGGAAGAGAGATGGACGACGGCCGTAAAAACAAAGAGAAATACAACAATGACCTATAGTTTGACACGATGATCGGATAATGTTGCGGAAAAGTTTCTCCGTTCTTGTCCAAATTTTTAGTATGTTTTTATATTCATGTTAGGTAAGTCAATAAAACATATTTCCTCAGATTTTTAACCATCCAAATTTCTCTCTAAAATTATCCGACTCTCCGTTTATAAGATTCCTTAGTTTGAACCGTTTTTTCTTTTCGTAAGTCTGATTGAGTGAAATCAAACGCCAAAATGATCGTGTGAAAAAATGGCTATTTTATCCATTGGATTTGTTTTTTGATTCTATGTTAAATTTCCTTGACCGAATTTTCGAAATTAATTTTAGAGTGTCTTTTCATAATCTATTTTATGACGTTTGTCAAATATAAACGTCGATTTAGATCGTATTGAAGAACAAAGATGTTAATAAGACAAATGATGTTTGCTCGTGGAAATTCATAGTCCGTGTTGAAAGCGTCGAAATAAGGTAAGGGGTGAGAGAGCGTTTTGAATTCATGAGTATAATATAATTGAGATGAACAGGAAAACCGTATTTCTCTAACGATTCATTCGGGCGCTACATACAGTAGTAGCCCTTGAGTGATAAATTAATTAATGTAAAAATATGGGAATTATGAGATTAAAATATGGAATAGAATATTATAAGGTGTTGATTGATTTAAGTTTGTTAGATGTGTGGTATTTGATATTATTGTTAGTTTGATTTATTTTTATTAAATGTGTGATATTTTAAAATATTGTGTATTGGCATGTTGAATGAAGTTTATTTATATGTTGATTAGACTGATTTGATGTGATGTGATAATAAAATGTGAATGTCATTTTGATAACATTTATGTGTGATTATGATGATGTATAATTGAATAAATAACGATGTTATAAAGTTTGTGACAAGCCTATGTAATGATGTTATGATTGATGAACCGTGATGCTATCTAAATTTGTGATGATTTATGTGATGAGATATGATTAATAAAGTGATGTTGTGAATTTGTGATGAGAATATGAAGTACCCGATAGTTGGTAAATAATTGTGATTCCAATTTGTGTTTGAGATGACGGTCTTAATGGAGTATCATAGGTCAATGAGGGGAGAAAATAAATATTGAGAAATTATGAACGAATAATTATTTTGTCATCATATAGTAGGGTGACAAGCCTAGTGATTTCGGGGAATACAACTGAATGAGCCTGATCGTGGCGGTCTACTGTCGATTCTTAGGCAAGATTATTAGGACCTTGGAGTATTCGGTTGGTGAATCCTAGGTCACTTGGAGGTAGCACTCTAAATGTCGGGAGCTACCACACCAACACACGTTTACCTCGACGTTCATGGTATATGTTTCTCGAGTTGCATTGAGAGGACATGAGGACATGAACAAATTTAAATTGTCTGTCCACCGGAATGGTGGCATAGTATCAACCTCCTAACCAAGTACTTCAGAGATTAGAATGGTACCACATTATGTTTAAGTAGAGTATAAGCTCATGCATAGCATTGAATTAATTCTGATTGTTTTGTTTTCTAGTTATGTATCATGTTTGTGATAATTATCTTAGACGATTTTGATGTTAAGTGAAATTTGTTAATTTTCCTTGAGTGATTTTGACCTTTTAATGTGATATTTTTTTGAGTTGAATATTTGTGTAATGATACAGTTCTATTATGATTGTTTGTGTGATTCTTCCTACTTTGAGCTATTATACTGTCATCATGATTCGAAAGTCACCATCCTTCGTTGTTTGTGTTTAACTGGCTTGGCCCTACGTTTGCAAAATCGCATTATTACAGCTAATGAGTCGCTGAAGTTTAAGTTTTAGGAGAAGCCACGTGTGATAGGGTGATACCGGAATGAGAGTCCATAAGTTGTATTTTAAATTATTTAATTAGAAACAACTGTTTATGAAAAACCGCTACTGTGTTTATAAGAGGAAAAGTTTAAATCGTTCCTTTTGAATTTGAGGAAATGTTGATATCCTAACTTTTTATAAAATTTTTATTTTTAAAAGAGAAAAAAAAAATTTATTTATTCCGCCTGCGAATTAAATTAAAAATTCTTGTAATTAGATTCAATATATATATTTTGGAGTTATGGTGTCACAATAAATACTTAACTTAAATAGTTACATATAGTGTTGAAATTAATTAATCATTATATAAAAGTAAAAAAATTATATGGTCTAGGGACAGTAATCAAGACGATCTTAATTAGATTATAAATAAAATAATTTTATTTTAAACAAATAATACTAATTATTAAGTAAAAATTGTTATTGAGATAGAGACCGATCTTGGTATCTCGCTACACTCATTGTATCTGTTACATTAATTATCTATTATAACTGATTTGAGTGGTCCGAAGGTGGATTATTTCTTCTTTATATTTATCTCTTCTATCAATTTTTTTTATTTAGTGGAAGAGGATTAGCTACTGGTAGTCTGTCTATATATTTTCTTTGATATCTATTAATCATAATAATAATAATAATTAATATAATATAATAATAATTAATATATAATTATGTATATAGAATATAATAATCAATAACAATAATAATAATAATATAACAAATAATACTAACAATTAATAATAGTAAAATAATAATAATAACAATAATACTAACAATAATAATCGTAATAATAATAATAATAATAATTAATAATAATAATAATAATAATAATAACAATAATTAGTAATATAATAATAATAATAGTAATAATAATAATAATATAATAATAATAATAATTAATAATAAAATATATATATATATATATATATATTTAATTTAAATTAAATAAAATGAATTAACAATATTACTTGATTATATTTTTATTTTGTAATCCAAAACCTAAAGAAATATATGTTTCTACCTAAGAAATGGTAAGACACATTAGACGTTTTATTTATCAAAAGCATTGAATAATGGTGTTCATATTATTATTTGTTGCAAAATAATCACAACTAACTTATGTTATTGGTTGTGCTTTTTAATTTAATTTAGTTTTTTTATAAAACAAATAACGTTTAAGTTACACGACCCTTTATTCTCTGTTTTGGAGTATGTAAAAGTTTTCTTTGTGGAAAGGCATATCAAGGTTAATTATAATAAATATAATTGTTTTTATTTCATGACCTTATTTTTAGCTGTTATTATATGTATGTTAACTTGTTACACCAATAAGAAATGACAATATGATGTGTTCTTCACTATATACGTTAATAAAAGTGACTTGTATTCAAAAAGATTAAAAAAAATTACGGGATTTTTCAAGGCTAATTGAAGATTGGTGGTTTATTTTCCTATATAAAGGCTTCAATACTCCATTATTAATATAACACAAATTTTTGAAAAATATCTTTATCGTTCTCAAACAGAGAGAGGACATTGGAAGAAGATGAAGAGGTTGATGTATTCTCTTTGTGATTGTGGTTATTTCTCGTTAGTTGATGGCTCTTACATTTAAGGTTTCCTATACATTAAAAAATTATAATTGTCATTTCCATGAAAAAACATTTTGTTATTTATTCTTTATAATTAGCATTGTTTCTCTCTTTTGTCTTTTACAAAAGCAGGTGGATTTGATGGCTCACGAGATTAGAAGTTCTGAATGCATCATTATCATTAGGACATATACTTGTTGTTATATCATTAAATCTAAAACAATATCTTTTATAATGTTCTTAGTAATTATATGTATCAATTGCTTACTTTGATAGTAAACTATATATCTAGTATGTGTGATAACTTAATTTCAACACATCTAATGTTAAATAATGTAGTGTTTATACAAGAAATGTAGGTCTCATTTGTAATAATAAATAAATTATAACTTGTTAAAATAATTTAAGTTTTTGAAAGAAGAGTTTATTGATAATAATTTATCATTTTTTTAATGTATCATCTTGTCTGAGAAACTAACCATTTTTTTCCACTGATTTACAGTGGGAGAGATTGTCTCTTAGTATGGTTGTGACGATGCTTTTAAAATCCAATAGAATTATTCAAATTTGGATACACTTACACTCTAACCTACATGAATGAGATTCAAGCAAATGTTGACGAGAGATTGAGGGCTGCAACAAAGATTCAATATCATGTGGCTGTGATAACTTTTTTTGTTAGGATATTACATATGCTTTTTAATCATATATATTTTGTTTTTTAAATTATTTCAACTGTACTAAATATATGTTTGGAATAAGAGCATGAATAATTGTCACTATTGAATATATTTTTATGAATAGCTTGGATTCAACTTGAAAAGTCCTTGTTAGAACAAATTAAGACTCATTATTCATAATCAAATGTCATGAAACTAATTATTAATATATCCATATATGTGTCGATATTTTGGGCTATTTCTACAGCGGCAGATGTTGAAGGCATTGTTCAAATCTCTAGTGACTCTTTGTGTCCCTTCGCAGCAGATAGTTGATTGTGATGATGTTAGCTATGAGTTTGAATATATAATTAGAAATAAGGTCTAGTGAAGGTGAGGTTTATCGTTACGAGCCATTAAGGGCACCTGTCATAATTCTAGAGGTTGTACATTATAGTCCAATAAGTAACGCTCATGAATAGTGCGAAGAAATTACCTTCCATTGGATGTTGGCAAAACAACCTCTGTCTCAGCTAATTCTGGGTTTCACTTCGGATCAACTGCATAATTTGAAGGAGAGATATGGAAGAATGTCTAACCAGTCATATAAAACATGACATCGATTTGGGACAATACAAGTGGCGTGCGGTTCTATTGTGGGTTATGGAACAAAATGACACCAATTACTAGATTATTAAAATTCATGGGGTTGAATTGGGAAAAATGGTATATGAGATAAAAATGCACGGTGGTGGTTTCCATTTGGTATCTGCCCATGCATTGCAGCTTTTTTTACCCCCACAATCCTACTAGACCACAGCTATTTTCTATTAAGATGTTCATTATATCTACCATCATTACTGAATTCATAGCACATTACACTTTCTTATAACTACTGCAACTTATTTCATACAAGAAAATAAATTGGTTTGTAGGCGGTTTGAAGAAGACACTTGCACGGTTATAACGCCTCAAATTGATGGTTGCGGCGATTCTGCAACTGTCGCATTTGTGCATCGCGAGGGCCATTTTGCGGACGGTTCAAAAAAACCGTCGTTCCAACTGTCGGCCAATTTGCGATGGTTCCTAACCGCCTTGAAATACATTTTGCGACAATTAAAACCGTCGCTAAACACTGCAATTTATTTGTTTCTAAAAAATTGCGATAGTTATCAACCGTCGCTATTTATTTTGAGGCAGTTTGAACCGTCACAGCCTAATATTTTAATAAAATATTATACAAAATTTATCTATTTTTTAATTAATTATTAAATAAAAAACTATTCATAAATTATCATCTACATGATTTAAATACACAATTATATAACTATTGTACCTAAAAGCCGATTATATAATTTTTTCAAATAAATAACACCAATTCATACATTAGAGATTACTAAAACAATAAATAAAATAGTTTAAATATTCAAAACATTAAGTGGAGTGGCTAAACATACAAAACAACTCCATCAATACATAGAAGTTCATCAAAATATTCTAATTAGTCCCTAATGTTGTTGTTCCCAATTATTGGTGATTTTAGTTTGGTTGCCTGAAAAAAAAAGTATGTATTTACCTCAATGAATCTTGATAAAATATTGTCAAATACTAATTAACTAAATTTCTCATATAGCTAGAAGCAATCATTACACAATTAATATTTTAACAAGGACAAATAGTTCTTACATTATTTTTTAACAGATTTGCTATGAAAAACAATTTTACCTTTTTTTTTTAGAATTTTGCATTTGCAACAAGAAAACAATTTGCTCCTTCAACATATTAACTTCAAAATCCCTTTCTTAAGCCTATTGATTTGCATTCCACGTGATTATTGTACTTACAACAACAAAATTACGGGGGAAGTTTTTCAGCATTCTATAGTCCTATAATAGATAAAATATTCTTGCTTGAAGAAAATGCTGCAATTAAATCAAATTTAAAACATAATAAGCTGGTGTCTTTTGGAAGAAAGTAGTCCACTTAACAAAGGACATGCATAGACATATAACATAAATTTCCAATTTCAATTTCATGTAAAATCTAAAACTAAAAATTTAGTATTATGAAAAGGAAAGTAGGTCTAACATAATCAAAGGTCCTTTAGAAAACACTGATGTTGTTTAGGACCCAACGGTGCACTTGGTAAACAAAGGTTTCAAACTTGAATTGAATGACTACATGACAGTATAGTGTAGGAGAAGACAATTAGAAGGAAATGAATTCTTCTAAGCTGAAATATTTGAAGAACCAAAATCCAAAGCTGAAATTATTGATATGAGTCGTATGCTTTCTGATATCCAATATCGCAACAATCAATTAAATTCATTGTAAAATGGAACTAAAACCTAAAAGCAACAATCAATAACAAATTAACAATATGTAGGTCACCAGATCGAAAACTTACCAAGTGAAAAATAAACAACAACACTCAAATGAGATCCAAAATGAGTGAATCTAACTCTGAAAAATTCCTGAAATTTAAAACATTGCAAGAAAAAAATTCACGAAGAAACGGAATCAGGATCGAGAAAGAGATGAGATCTGTAACTTAGACTACAATAAAAAAAAAAGACTACCAACCTTTAGAACAAAATTACCTTTTTTTTTTAATCAATTTTCACAACTTTACCTACCACCACAAGTTCAACTAGCAATTCAAGTAAAGGCAAAAAAAACAAACAATAGGCTCCTATTACAAACCTAAAAGACCTTAGAGTAAAGCCTTATCACTTTCATTCTTCTCAATGCTATGGAACTCTAGCTCTAGTTATGTTGTGTCTATTAGTGTTGTATAATCATCAATGCTTCTCATCAGTAATCCAAATTAGTGTTGGATTAATCATAAATTTGTGTTCACCTTTGTTTTTGTCAGATCTCAGCAGCAATGCATTTATCCCACATGACATTATCAGGTGTCTCTAGATTCATACTAGATGAACTCTTGTAAAGACGTACAATACCAATTGTATGATTGCCAAAACAGTACCTATCTCATTTGGTACCTAAAATATCAAACACAAATGTAGGTATACAAATATAAGCCAACAGAATAAACATCTGAGTTCCGAAACTAAAATGAATATTTCAGAAGAAAGAACAGAAAAAAAATAAGCTGAAAAAAAACTCTATACATAAACGAAAATCATCATCATTGTGCAACCCATAAAGAAGGAACGAGGCGCTTATAAGAATGTTGAAAGCGAAAGAAAAATGGCATAAAATCGAGACTCTTCGTGTGAATGACCAATTTTTCTGATAAATATATAGATAAATAAATTCACCAAACTTGAAAACTAGTAAAAACTCAGTATTACATTGATATATCTAGGAAGTGTAAAACTACGATTATAAACAATGGAGAGGCAAACATTGAAATCAGAGAAGCACAACTCAAGAATCCAACAAACATTCGGCGCATGGAACTATAGGTTATTTCAAACTCCCAACTAGAATGGTCCCAAATATTCCCAAAATTGCCAGCAATAATCCAAACATTCTCACCTATCAAAATGACAGAATACAATAGCACATATCAGTAACAATTAACAAACCTATGTTTTATGTAAAATTTGTTATAAATTTCCATAATATCAATAAATTAACCAACCTTTCTTACTTTCTCAGCATACACTAAGAACAGAACAATGTACACAAACTGAAAAGCTGCTCCAATAGAATTAAACAGTTGTACCCAACACATTATTAGGTGATATAAAAGGTGTTCCAAACCACAAGCAGTTCAATAGAGAATAAATATATGGCAATCTTGAGAACATTTATGTTGACCCATTTATGATAATTCTCCTAAATGTGGGTCTATTGTTCACAAGAGAATAAAGAGTTAATAGTCAAAGGATAAACATCAAATTATTCTATGCTCAATTTTTTTATCTAAAAAAAATTAATTTATGAAACTTACATTGGGGAAAGAAAAAGTATCAGCAATACCAGCTCCATCATGTGATAAAAATATCCATGACACAGAGAAAGAAAAAGTACCAGAAATACCAGTTGCATCCTTGCCAACTTCACAAATGGATATACCATTAAACATAAACATGATAGATTGCAAATTTTTCATGATCATAACTTTAAACACTTGAAAACATCAACTCATCATTATCAGTGTATACAAAACTAACCCATACACTAACATATTCTAAACATGGGCAAAATGATAGGTTGTAAAACTGATATGCTTGGTTAAAATTTGGGATTGTATATAAGTTTGTGTCTCTAATCTTAGCTAGCATAACTTGTAAGCTCACCTATTATCCATAGTGATCAGTGTGTTTAGAACAGAACACAAATTGATAAATGAATGCAAATGAAAATACCAATCGCAGAAAAGAGAACATAAATGGAAGAGAATATAAATATCAGAAAACAGAAAATAAGTTGAAATAGATACAATACATAGAAAACTGAAAGTACCTCGTCGTTCGGTAACACTATATGCGACGGTTCTCCTCTTGTTTCCCAGAAATGGCATTCAAAGCAAAAAATCAGCATCCTTAGAACAGTGTAATCAAAACCTAACAACGGAAAGGAAATCGTACCATAGATTGCAACAAACGGAGATCGAATGGAAAGCTAGTTAAAGATAAAAGTGAAATTGCGAGAGCAAGGATATTTGGGGAGATTGAGGTTTTAGGGATTTGAGAGATTTGAGGGAAGCAAAATCAGAACGCCGAGACTTTGGAAATCATGGTTTTGAAGAAAATTTCTTGTAAGTTAGGTGTCGCCCAAACCCTTTGTAATGAAGAAAAATCATATTGTAAACAAGAACACAAATAAAATGCTCAGCTAATGAGATTCACTATCAACCAACACAAGCATTCGATTGCATAAAAGATAAATGCATGAAGCTTACCGCAGAGAAGAGAAATTGCTTCAATTCCAGAGATGGAGAGATCAAACTTCTGCATAGGGTAGATCGAGGGGTTTGGGAAATTTGAAGGAAACAAATTTGGGAGAAAGGAGTTTTTGGTTTTGGGAGAAAAGGGTCGCAGAGATATGAGAAAGAATTTAAGAGAGCGAGACTTGCAAAAATTGGGACGCAGGATTGGAAAAAAAACTAGCGGCCTCTTGGTTTTGCTTAGAAATGCAGCTGCGGTTGTTTAGCACAGTCGTAAGAAAGTGTCGCAAAGAGAGAGCTGCGGCGGTTTTTTGACACCCGTCGCAATCCATCTGTCGCAAAACTCAAAATTTCTCTTGTAGTGATTGAGTATCCTATATATCTTTTATTGTTTTTAGAATTGTTTTCTCACATTATCTATGTATTGAAATTTCACAACCTTATGTGAATCTTTTAAATATTAATTGCATTTATAAATTGGTTTTCATTTTGATTGATAATTCCATGCGTGTTTGGAGTACTCCATAATATAAGTACATACGTATGTACTGTTTATAAGAACCAAAAACACTTCTATAATATAGTTTTAAAATCGGCTAGACTAATAGGTTGGACGGATAAGCTGACTATTTGAACATATAATTTAGTCCGGTTCGTGATTGTAGACCATATTATATCTAATTTGTCAATTAATTGTTAAATTTGGGTAGAACCACATAAAACCAATTTGAACTGAAACATCGGTTCAAAGAATTATTATTAATTTATTTATAAAATAATTTCTAAACGGTGAATATGTGCAGGTAGCTTAGCCATATCAAGTTTTACCAACTTGGCCAATCGATTTGAATGAGAGTCCCATACTTAATTTTATACCACTAGTGCAATTAAACCTTGTTAATTGGTTCTATGTACTCTGTTAGATCGGTTTCTTATCCGCACTACGCGAAAAACGCATAT
>PGTU02001297.1:0-10942 GCA_002896215.2 Cicer echinospermum
GTGATAGCCTGAAAGAAAGATCAGAAGAAAGACAAAAGTAGGATTAGCGTGCCAACGATAGCCGCCTTATAACACCAAAACCATCAACTATTCTTCTTCCTCTCTTACCATGATCGAATCATAATAGTGAATAATGATAGGGAAAATTATAGCAATAATATGAACATTACCTTTCATAAATAATAACAATTTTCTACAATTTGAATTATGTGTGCGATGTTGTGTTTTCACAAATTTCAATAAGCAGTGATAGCAAAACAACATTTGGATTTTTGTAATATTTTATCATGTGCTCAAGCTTAAGCATAATTGTGATTATGGTATTTTGATCGCTCTGGCTCATCTTAACTGATTAATGCATTGCTCAACGATTTCCTTAAACAATGAGTTACGCTAGGATCTATATCTTCATATGGAAAATTTAGTTACATAAGTTTGCACTAAATCTGTCCCTCTTATATCTCTTCTAATCTTTGTATGAATTCTTATAATTTTTATTTTATAGTTTATACAAATTATTATAATACAAGGCGTGTATCCTTTTAAATTTAATATTTTTTTATTTGTGATAATAGACCTGATATGACCGAAGTACATTAATACTGAGCAGATATCCTAAAATCATTTTACGTCTAAAATGATTCATTTCATTTTAGTTATAATTAAAAGTTGTCTGCAATACTCATCAATTTCGTTACATAGGACATGTTATTCACCTATTCTTAACACCCATACTATAGATATACGCCATAATCATTTAAATACGTCAGTCTATTTTATTTTAATTAAAATTAAGATTTTTTTAAACTTAGTATACTAATACGCATGTTTCGATGATATTAAATGTATT
The DNA here is from genome assembly GCA_002896215.2 of Cicer echinospermum. Lineage (NCBI taxonomy): Eukaryota > Viridiplantae > Streptophyta > Magnoliopsida > Fabales > Fabaceae > Cicer > Cicer echinospermum. The sequence goes on from PGTU02001297.1 coordinate 851, forward strand.
ATTGGATTATATTACAAATAGTAGATAATTTATTTATATATTATTATTGAGTAAATTGTTTATTCGTCGGAGCAAATAATTAATTTGTAATTGGTTGTGGCGTTGATTTATTTTCGCTCGTGGACTGTTACAGACGGTGGTTGGCGAAGATGCAACACGTTAAATAAGCGGGTCAGATTCGTTGGGAAATATCTTCAACTATAGAATTGTCGAGAATTTATTTATATCAAGATTGCATGTTGTATGATTTTATGAGATCTTATATTGATTGTTATTGTTTGAATGATATGTACTTCAGTGTCCTTGTTATTTTATTGAAATTGTGATACTACTTACTGTGCCACCTAATTGATTCCTTATTATGTGATTGATGAAACTGGATCGTTTATTTTGAGTAGTATAAACCAAATATTGGGAATTTATTGTGATTGATTGATATACATATATAATGATTAATATTGTGGAGGCAAACTAAAACTTATTTAGTTGTGGTGATCGAGTAAGTATGAGATATGTGTTGTAAATTTTGAAGTTAGGACTATTTTGTCATCATATAGGGAGGGTCTAACAAACCTAGTAATTCGGGGAAGTACAACTGAATGAGCCTGATCGTGGAGGGCTACAGTCGAACTGTAAGGTAAGACTGATAGACCTTGGGGGTACATCTAGTGGAGAATTCCTAAGTGGATTAGTGGGTTATTCCCTAAGGCCGGGAACTACCATGCAACACAAGAGTACCCCAACCGTCGCGTATATGTGTCTCGGGTTGAATTGAGGGGATCTATGAGGACTTGGTCATTCATGAATTGTCCGTCCACTCTTGTAGTGGCATAATATCATGCCTCCTAACCAAGTACTTCAGAGTAGAATGGTACCAAATGATGAAGAAGTATAGAGTATAGGACATGCATAACATTTCATCCTTGTGATTGCTCTATTGTGATTGATTTAGATTAACCTTTGATATGATGATCTTGAGTGTTTCTCATGTTTGTGCTGATTTGACTAATTGCGTGTTCTCCTCGTTTATCTTATACTGTTACATAATTTCAGTACTCACCCCTCATTGTTTGTGTTTGGCGTTTGCGATGGACGCAGACGAGTTGCAAGTTGCAGGCGATGACTTGTACCATCAGAGTGGCGGAAGCCATCTTGTCTTGAAGACTTTTACTATATGTTTTTTGGTTAACGTCTTTTAGTTTGGGAATTCCTGTGACACCCTAAACCCCAAAGTAACATATATAATAATTTATACTAGATTTTTTGTTTTAAATTTGCAGCGGATAGAGAGAATGTGTTTCCAAGAAAATAAAAACTTTTGTAACTAATTTAGGATATCACGTTTCTCAAAGTACACGTGCAACAATTCAAATTTTATTACTCAAATAAAACAATTTAGTCTCAATGAACTCGATTTAACTATAATATCTTATTTTAATTCTAAAAACTTACTAGTACTAAGGTTTTCATATAAAATGTCATTTGTAATTACATTACTAAAAAAATAAATTACAACTCTTAATTCCCGGTATCACCTATCTGACACCCTAAACCCCAAAATAATATATAATAATTCATACAAGAAAATAAAAACTTTACGTTATTGCAATTCTCAAAAATTAAAAGGAAACAATTTAAACTTTTTCCACTCATAAAATAATGCAATCTCCATAAACATGATTTAACTATAATCTCTTAATTCCAAAAGCTTACTTGTACTTATAAGATTTTCGTCTAAAAAGTTGTTTTCTAATTATAATATCAATAAAATACACTTATGACCTCCATGTCCGGTAATCCTCACTGCGATTTCGCAAACACAGGGCCAAGCCAGTCAAACAGAAACAACGAAGGAGGTGGAGTACGGAAATCATGTTATAAAATAATATAAGTAGAAAACACCAAACAATTATAATAGACGTACATAATCCATTACAATATATCAAATATTTAAGTACAATAGTATTCTTATTATCTACATAAAGTCCTCAAGTAAATAACTATCTCTTATAAATATGCAATCAAATCACTCTAAGAGTAATTAGTTATACTTTTGAAACACATCATCAACCACAAAACAATAACAGTAAATGCAATACTAACTATAATTGAGCTTAGACTCTACTTTCAACCATGTGGTATCATTCTAACTCTGAAGTACCTTGGTTTAAGAGGCTTGATCCATGCCACCATCCTGTGGACGGAAAATTCAAATTGGCCTCTGTCCTCATAGATCCCCTCAACTCCCCGAGACACCTATACGTGACAGTCGAGGTAACTGGTTGCGGGGCTAGCTTCCCGACTATTGGAGTGCTACCTCCAAGTCACCTAGGAATTCCCACCAAATACCTCCAAGGTCTAACAATCTGCCTTAAGGCTTGACAACAGACTGCCTACGATCAGCCTCATTCAGTGTACTTTCCCGGATTCACTAGGCTTGTCAGGCCCCTTCCTATATGATGACAAAATAATCTTCACTTCACAAATTCTCAATATTTATTTCCTCCCCTTGTTGGCCTATGATACTCCATTAAGACCGTCATCTCAAACACAAATTGGAATACAATTATTTCACCAAAATGGGTTACTTCAATATTCTCATCACAATTAACAACATCACTATATAATCTATCTCATACTTAACTTCATCACAAATTTATAGCATCACGTATCATCAACCATACATTCATCACAAAGCGCTTATCACAAATTATAACATCATTATTAATTAATTACACATCATCAAATCACATAAACTTATCAAATGAATGTCAGTTATAATACCTTCCTGAGGCATTTTTTCATATCCGCCAGTAACATACCTGCGGATTAGTCACGCCAGTAAAAAGTAAATATATAATAATATCAGTCTCTAGCAAGTGTATTAATAAACTTAAGTGATTATCTTCTTACGAATTTTCATATCAGAACGAATAATGTACTGTATACTGCTCTCTACAAATATATATTTGCTTGAAAAGTCGCAGGTAGAGTATATTCCACATGAAATTTTGCACCAAAATACTTTTCGCATGAAATTCCGTAAATAATTGTCGCATCAATAATTCATTTTCAAAGAAAAATCACATCATATATGTCATTGCTAGAATTTTGAAATACCATAAACTAAAACTTAAATGGTAAAATATAAAATTTTGAAATTATATGTCTTTCAATTCAAATTTAAATGCAAACACATATAATGACAAACTTATGGACCTATTGAATTAAATATATGTTGAGATTAAAAGTATCATTTTTTTATAACACATTGTCTGTCTCTATAGGATTATCAATTTTCATTTTTCATTGTTTAAAACTCCTACTCTTTATGACCTTCTAATTATTTTGATGACTGTTTTGATAATATTTATCATTAATTCGACTATATGGTGTTGTTCCTATTTAATAATTGTAATATTTGTTTAAAATAATAATTATAATAGTGTTTAAATTTTGAAATTTATACATGTATAGGATATGATTTATTTATTGATAAAACAATATTAGTAATATAAAATTAAAATAATATCGTGTGTTTAAATTATATTATATTTTTTTCCTTCATAATTTATTATAGTGGTTACTATTTCATTTTAGCTTTATGTGTTATATTTTAAGCATGATATATATGACACAACATATTTATTTAACATAAATATTTTAGTAAAATTATTTAAGGATTATTTTAATAAAAAAATAATATGTTAAGATCATTTGATTTTTGTTAGAAAGGAAATAATCAAATAAATTAAGGAAAGAAATGTGCAATGGGCTTGTCCGTGTCTGATTGCAAAAGTGATATAGGGCATCATTGGAATCCTGAGAAGAACCATATAGATTGTCATGGAAATGAGACGAGGAATCAAAGACATAATGATACATATGGCAGGTCATGGCCAAATTAAGTTCCCTTCATTTCATGAAAAAGTGATTCGGAAGCATATGTTGATTGGGAGGTTAAGATAGATTAATGTTTGAAACTCATGACATTTAGAGAAAGGAGGAAAGTTAAGTTGGCTACCTTAGAGTTTTAGGATCGTGTTTTACTTTGTGGGACCAAAACGTCAAGGAAAGAGGAGATGTGGTGCTGGCAACTAAATGATTGAGATGAATTAAAAGCACTTTGAGGAAGAGGTATGTACCATCTCATTATCAAAGGGAGCTACATCAAAAACTACAAAGGGTGAAATAAGGCTCCAAGATGTGGAGGATTATTAAAGGACTTGAGCACTTCAATAATTCTCTCTAATATTAGAGAGGATAACCATGCCATAATAGTTAGGTAGTTCGTTCTTGATGGTCTAAGCTATGAGAATAGAATATGTGATTGAGTTACAACACTTTATGGATATTGAGGAGCTTGTTCACAAGCCATCTACCATTGAACAACAATTGAAGAGAAAGAGTACTTATAAAAAGAATTACTCAACAAAGACTCCTCACATTGGCCAAACACAAAAAGGGGGTGATTTTCCATTGCTTCAGCCAAGGAAGGTAAGTCTTCTAAACCTAAAGCATTCATCTTCCCTAGTTCTTCTTCTCATTCTTCAATTAATTATTTCAGATGCTTAGGAAGAGGTCACATATCATCTAATTTTCCAAATAAAAAATCTTATATTGCAAAGGCTAAAGAGGTATATGAAATTGATTTTCCCATTATTCTTACTTTTCACAATCATCCCCAAGTGAACTAGGGGGTGACTATAAATTGGCTCTCCGTTCAAGGAGAATCTTTTCATGGTTAGAAGACTCTTAGGAGTCCAAGTTAACGTGATGATTCTCAAGAGAAAATATTTTTCCTACAAGATGTCTTGTTGATAGAAAAGTTTGTTCTTTGGTAGTGATAGTGGTAGTTGTACCAATGGTAGCTAGCACGAGATTAGTCATAACACTTGGCTTGAAACCATTAAATATCCGAGGAATATAACCTTCATAACTAAAAGACAATGTTGATATTGGTGGAATAACAAGTTTTTTGTTAGTATTGGAAAATATCAAGATGAAAATTGGTGTGATGTTGAGCCTATGACACTGGCCATATTTTCTTAGGCGGTCGTGGCAATTTGATAGAAAGGCTCATCATGATAGTAAACTAACATTTACTCTATGTGCATAAAAAACATAAAAGTTCTCTTTAACCTCTTAGATCCCAAAGAAGTCTTGGTTGATCAACTCAAAGGAATCTAAAAACAGACAAGAGATCAAAGAATAAAAAGAAAACTATTATCATGCCCATGCTATTACGTCAAGTAACCAAAATTCCTACCTATGGGCTAAAAAATTATTGCTAAAAGAGAGCATGTGGTAGGAAAGCCTTTGTTGACGTAGACAATCCGCATATTCTTCTATTGCAAATGATTATGCTTTGTCTACTTCACATGATGATATTCCTCCGTCATTAATTGCCTTTTAAAAAAGATGTTTGATATGTGTTTCCTAAAATACTTCCATCATGTCTTACTCCTCTTAAAGGAATAGAGCACCACCTCATGCCTGGTGTTCTTACTTTGCAACTTATTTAACTAGTCACTACGCGAAAAAACGCATATTACAGCACTATTTTAAAGCCATTTACAGCGCTTTTTCAAAAAATAAGCGCTGTGGCAAACGAGCGTTGTAAATGATACAACAGCGCTTTTAAAAAAGCGCTATAAAACATGTAAATAACAACGCGCGCTTCGTTATGCACATTTTACAGCGCTTCTTCACAAAAAGCGCTGTAATATGCACCCATTATATGAGTTATGGGTGTGCATTTTACAGCGCTTTTCTCAAAAAAGCGCTCTAAAATGCACACCCATAACTCATATATGGGTGGGCATATTACAGCGCTTTCTCAAACAAGCGCTGTAATATGCCCAACCATAATTCATATATGGGTGGGCATATTACAGCGCTTCTTGCAGAAAACGTGTAAAATGCCACCCATAATTCATATATGGTGTGCATATTACAGCGCTTTCTCAAAAAAGCGCTGTAAAATGCCCACCCAATAATTTCATATTATGGGTGGGCATTTTACAGCGCTTTTCTTTACACATTTATTACAGCGCTTTCTCACGAAAGCGCTGTAAAAGGTGCACCATTAAAGCGCTTTAGAACAAATTTACACCAAAAAAAGCGCTAAAATGTGTGTGTGTGTTTTTTTTTTAAACACTGTAAATTAATTATTTGAAATGAAAAGCGCTTTTTTAGCTTTTTTATGGCATTTTTTTAAAAAGCGCTGTCTTTTATCTTTGTATCCAAATTATTTTGATCCAAAATCACTCACAAATCAGTAGAACTGAAGATATTATAGACAATCAGTAGAACAAAACATATTATAGACAATCAGTTCACCACAATCAGTAGAACAGAAATCAGAACTCTGTAACTTTATTAACATATATGTAACTCTGTAATTTACAACCTAAGTAACTACATTCAGATACATATATACAACCTAATTTACAACCTAATTACCTACATTCAGATACGTATATATATATAACCTAATTTACAACCTAAACTACATTCAGATCCATTATATAATAACTAACAGATCCATTATATGCATATAATAACTATGATCATTTACAGCAATAATAACTATAATACATTATATGCATACATTATATGCATATATTGTGTCCTATGATCATTTACATATAATAACTAACAGAATATACATTATATGCACTAGCTACCATATAATATTCAGATCCCTTGCCAGCAGCAAGCTATTTCCAGAAAATCAAATAATTTCATGTCAAGCACGTACTGACACCATTCTTCCTTTAATTCCATCAGATCTTCCTCAGAATATGATGGACTGGAATTGGCAAAGTACTGCAATATAAAAATTGAACATATTATATAAGTTAGTATCAAATATATAGATAATTTATATATGAAAATCATATAATGCAAATACCGTACCGTTTCTGGGATAATAGTTTTATTCTTCTCAACAATCTCCTTCATGAATCTCAATATGTAGTACCCATAGTCGATGTTATTTGTTTGACGAGGGCACTTTATTGAGATCCATGTAATGTTATTAGACTTCTGCTTCGACACTTTAGCACCTCTTTTGAGCTCGATAAACTTTTAAGGCACTATCGAATGAATAATGTGATTATCTAGAGCATGAATATTTTATATAATAATATATATATATATATATATATATATTATATGTAAGAAATAAATGATATTACTTACGTGTCGAGCATAGTCTTTATTTCGGGGTGATTGTGTAATTGCCGTGCACGGATCCAAATAGTATATCACTTCAGAGACCGCATTGATTGCAAATAGCACCCAATGTGCCCTACAACAACAAAAAATTGGTTAAGCAATTTTGTTTATAGACAACTAATTAAATTAAATTCTCATCAATTAAAAAAGATAAAATTACGTACCCTGAATTATATGGTGCCAAGAACAATTTATCACTTTCTTTATTTCCTAAAACATATCTACAATGTAGTTTTTTACATTCTCTGGATCGAGTTTCCACATCGACATCTTATGTGGAGACAAGATTATGAGTATTTATTGACAGTTTCTCTCGTGCACACGACCTTCTCGTACAAAAACCTTCAATGAAAATTTTAAACTAGATTAATTACCAATACATTTTAATTAATAGACAAATAAATGCAATTTAAAAGTATTTTTTACCTTATGTACAAAGCTGATTACAGTAGCACTCAGCTCCTTATGTTCGAGAAGTTCGTACATGTGCTCCTTTCGAGGTATTCAATATACTCATCTCCAAAGATGTCTTTATTCATTTGTACGATGGGCGAATCGTTGCTGCTGCCATGTTCCTTTTTATTTGGATGTCAAGACACGCCCCGTATTTCACAAGGCGTGGCTGACTTTTATTAGGAGCAGCAGCAGCAGCGATCGATTTTTCCCGATCCAGATTTTTTGTTGCTGCAAGTTTGGCAGCTTTATTTACCTCCAGCCTTTGTAGTTTTGGGCAGTCCTATTAAACCTCCAATTTTTGAGGTTTGCTGCCCTTTTTTGGCTGTAGGGGTGGTTTATTTGTTGGACCTACAAAAATGAGGTAAAATGTTAGTTTATTGAATCTGAAAAAAATGAAAAACTTAGGCAATAAATGTGACAAACCTTTTCGGGAGATGTAACTGATTGTCCTTGGGAATCTTTTTTTGGAGGGCATGACAAGGTGTGTGGGGCCATGCCACGTAACTGCCAATAGCGTCGCTTAAGAACTTCATATCTCCATCGTTGTCCGGTATGGGCAACGTGCAGTTGGTTCGAAAGCAACCGTAGCGATACTTTGACATGGCCCGCGGGGATCGGAAATATTGTGCAATACTTCTCCCGAAGTATTGTACAATATTCCTTTCCCACCTTCCGTTGAGTCGGCGAGGACAAGTATAGGACACATGTAGTGACACCCTACATCAATAGTTAAAACATAAGTACAGTTAATATATAAGTTTGTTTAATACATAAGTAATTACCATAAGCAAGTAAGTAGTAAGTAATTAATTACCTCGGGAATACTCTTCAAACCGACGTTGCAACTCGGTTTCACTCTCCATTTGTATTTCAGGTTGGAGCTGAACCGGGAAGTTGCTTGTCTTTATTCGTATTCACCAAGAGTGCCACTTGCTCCGATAAGATTCTGAGCTTCTCTAATACTTCCTCGTTGGAAGGTTTTTGGCGCTTCTCTTGAGGAAAAAAGCTTTTGGGAGTTACGCCAAATCTTTCCCCCTCACTCGACTGGAATACTCAGGGACATTAAACACTTTCCCAAGAATGTCCCTGCACGTATCCTGTTGCCCTCTTGAGTTCAGAACTTTGTTCAATAATTTCCTAAAATACATGTAACATTAAAAAGATAAGTTCAATAGCATTTTTAAATACAATATTAAAAAATATTAAAGTGAATAATTACTTACACAAAGTTCTACAACTTTCTTGACATTTTCATTATCAACCACTCCTTCTTATTAACACTCGCTTCCTTCCACAATATATGACGACCCAAGGTTATCGGCTTGGGGTGTCTTTTCTCTATTCGTTAAAATCATAAACAAAATAATACAAATTAGTTACACACTATAGTTATAATACAAATTAATTCATTATATAAAAGTGATGTTTAATTACTTACAATTTGTTGTTCAAGGCGTGCATATTCCCATACGTGATTTCTTGTATGGGTGTTTTGGGTTGCCTGCCTTCGCGATTTGCCTACTAATATTCTATATAAAAAAAAAATAGCATTGTGTAAAAAGATTAAAATACGCTACGAATATGAATAATAAACACAAATGCTAATAAATTAATCACTTACGACAAACGCCGGTCAGAACTTGGAAACAAATGCACTCCATTCATCCTTTGATATATAATGTTGATATAATTTTGGAGGTTCCAACATTTGTGTTCTTCTCATATCTTTTAGATAGAAATTTGAGAGATGGGATCTAAATCCACGATGGATTTCCCAGCACTCTCAAAACATATGACTTTCGTTGCTCATCAAGAACAAAAGTGGTCTGCAATGAAACAATTATAAGTATGTATTTTTACAGAAAAAAAATATAAATGACAAAAGAGTAGATTCAAAATATTTACTTGAATGTCATTCCAGAATGATATCTTTTGGCATCGCTTCAACGCCTATATCTCTCCAGTTGTCTATTGTTCATTGGGACATTTTGATGACAACAGCCCCAATTAGCTTACAAACATGGGAGCTGTTGGGGTCAACTGCTGACCACTCTCGTTCCAGCCAACTAATAAACTCATATAGTAAGTACATGCCCTAAAACATAAACAAAAGATAAAAAACAGACCAGCAAACAGAGTATAGTATACCTGCAAATTTAATGCCATTACTCCGTCTTTAATCCACCTTGTTGCATGATAGTTTGCAGCGCACGTTTGGACTTCTTTTTCGTGAAGTCTAGAGGTGCCAACTTCTTCATTTTCGAACTTCTATACTTTGTTTGTATCCATTTAGCTACAAACAAGTTCAACACGCAGTTTAGTATATACATCAAGCAAGCTCAACATGGATCATGCTATTATTAATAAACAAAAGCGCTCAACATGCATAAGTAT
>PGTU02001299.1:0-10381 GCA_002896215.2 Cicer echinospermum
TATTTATATGTTTGTTTGGAAAGAAAAGGATATAAAAAGGAAAGAAGGAAAAAGGAAGAAAGGAAAAAAAAAAGAAGGGAAAGAAAGAGAAAGGAAAGAAAAAAAACAAAATTCCATCTTCTTCCTCTGTTACCTCACACGCGACCATTCTCCTTCCTCCCTCCATTTTTCGTTTTCTTTGCTTCCTTTCTTCAAGATTAGAAACCCAAGGTTTGGTGAGTGTGAAAGAGAAGATTACTCAACTTCATTCTTCTTGTTTGATTCGAAAACGAAGAAAAACGGCGTTAGAGATTTTAAAACCGTCAAACACAAACCTCTTCGTTTCATCTAGATCTAAGCTTCATTTCGCAAAGAGATAGAAGGGAAAGTTGCTCACTACCACGCTACGGTGCTAGTGAACTAAATTTGGAAGCAATGTTGCGAGCGGAGATTTTATTGGAATTACTCGCGGTACCGTGTTCGCACGTGAAAGCTAACGTGAAGGTAAGGGCTCATTCCAAACTTCTAGTTTGCATTTAGGGACTTATCTGTGGTTGTGGGGAAAAGAATTTTGTTAGGGTTTGAGTATTGATTTGGGGGAAAATGAATCTAAGGCTTTATGGGTAAAATCTTAGAGTTAGGTTTTGGTTACATTGATGAATGTTTCGTGGAAAATGAATTTAAAACTCATTTATGTATGATTTTGAGTAAATGAAACTTGTTGTGTTTGAGTGGTGGTTTGTGTTCATCGTATTTGACGTGTTCTTAATTAATATTGATGAAATTTGTTGTGTGTATGGTCGGATTCTGTGGAGAAATGAATTGATGTATTTTGGTGTGAGTTGTGGATGGAACTGATAATAGGTTTGAGTTTGTTTTGTGTGGAATTTGAAACCATTAGAGTTAAACGAGTATTAATGGGAATCTTTAATATCTCGGTTTACTTAATGTTGTGTTGAGAAACGTTTAAGTTAAGAGTATTAAGAATGAGGAATCTCTAATATTTCTGTTTGCTTAATGTTTGTGTGAAATCGTTAAGTTAAATGAGTATTAAAAAGGGGAATCTTTTAATATCTGCATTTACTTAACGGATGTTGTGAATGGAGTCAGTGTATGCTCATTGCATTTCATTTTGGTAAATCGTGCTGACCCGTGATAGTGCAGTCGGTAAACAGTACTGACCCGTGATAGTGGTACGTTTACGATTTACATTTTGTAAAGCTTGTGCTGACCGTGATAGTGGCACATCGGTAAACAGTACTTTGGCCTGTGATAGGTGGTACGTTTACGACTTACGCTTTTTCTTTTAGTAAATCGTGCTGACCCGTGATAGGTGGCACTCGGTAAACAGTACTGACCCGTGATAGGTGTACGTTTATGATTACGCTTTTTAGTAGATCGTGCTGAACGTGATAGGTGGCACTCGGTAATTGGTACTTTAGCCTGCGATAGCGGTACAATTATGATTTAGGCCCTTCGAGAGGGTTTTGGTTTGGAATTCCGAGTCCATGCATTTTGGCATATACGCATCGCATTAGGGTGCTTGCACACGAGTTGTGTTTGATTCAAGTTTATGATTGAGTGTTTTGAATTTGAGTTGTCGTGGTAATTGTGTTGAAATGCTAAGTGTATGAATTGATTATTGTGTGTAAGTGTGATGAATTGTAAATATTTCGAAACCCAATCTGTCGTAGTGATCGGTGGGAATTGATAAGTGTTAAACGGGGGATTGTGTATGAATGGGATTGGATTAGTTTATGTATTTTGGAAGGATAAACAGGAAATCGATTTCCCAATCGATTTGATGAGTTGCAGGGAGTTTGCTAATTTGGCAAAATCGATTTGCCAATCGATTTTGAAATCTGTTTCAAAAAACCATTTAAGAAAATCGATTTGGAAATCGATTGGCCTTAAGTCAGAACTCAGCAAACTGACAAATCGATTTGGAAATCGATTTGGCCATGCAGGAGCTCAGCAGAACTGACAAAATCGATTTGGCATCGATTGGCTAGGTAGGAATTCTTATTTTGAGTTAGATAACATATTGCTCATTGATTTATCGATGTCTTGGTTAGTTATGTATACTTGTTTGATTGAGAACCTTATTTTGATTTCAATTTTTAAATGGCAAGCATTATATAACTTTTAGCATATGGAAAATCCTTTTAAGGTGCATGCTTTGTTGAAAGGTTACTTTGTGCATTAAAACATAAATGTTATGTGTTATCTGTTAATTTCGGTTGGTGACCCTTTACAACTATTGTGGAAATCTGGGCTTCTCCTCAGATGAGAGCCAGACGATCCTACCGGTTCGTACCATACGGATGGGAATGTAGATGGGAATGCTTGACTGGAGCTATGTAGAGGATCTCACGGACGCGTGGAGATCATCAGGTGTATAGTTTTTTGGTAGGATGATCAGATTAGGTTGATGTATAGGGACTAGACGTCCTTCTTTTTGGGTTGCAGTAGTTTATTTGAAAACTGTACCTATACTATATTGTCTGTTTGACATGTTATTATGATGGGGTCTATGTACCCCTTTTGAAGTGTAAATACTTTGGATTCGTATTTTAAGAAACTTTTTCTTTGCTTGTAAAATTATAATGACTCAATTATTTATCCAAAGGTATTTCCTTATTGTTTTCTCTGTTTATTTTAATCTCTTTTGAAAAAAAAAAAATACCCTCGCTTTGAATATCGGGGTGTTACATTGTGGTATCAGAGCTTTGGTTGTGTTTCTTTGGGGTGTGAACCTTGTTATAGTTTGTAGGTCAACCTATAAGTTGGGAGTTATTATCTGATCATGCGTCGGTTTAGGTGGTTCAGTTGTCAGTCCGCAATATTATTATGTGTTGATGTGCCGAAAGCTAGTTTTGGAATTATTTGAAGTAGTGTTAAGACTCTACTTGATGATGGTTTTTATAGGAAAACCATGCCGCCAAGAAGGGATGACGTTCAAGAGCCATGCTAATAGGGACGATCGAATGGCAAGGCTATGAATAACATGGCTGCTTCTGTTGCTGCACAGACTGCTGCAAGAGTCAACATGATCTGAAAAGAGGGAAGAGAGATCCGTGCTGCAGAGTCAAGAGGATTAGAAGACTTCCTCGTTACAATCCTCCCAAGTTTAAGGGGATGAGAATTCAGAGAAAGCGGATCAATGGATCCAAGAAGTGGAGAAGATCTTCGAAATGATTAACTGTCAGCAGAAGTGAAGGTTAACTATGCCACTTTATATGCTACTAGGGATGCTGAGTACTGTGGAGGAGTGCAAGGTTATTGATGGGATCAGCTCACGAGGAAGTGAACTGGGAATCATTCAAAAGGAAGTTTTTTAGACAATACTTCCAATGAGTAACAGGACTAAACTGGGTGATGATTTTCTAAAACTTCATCAGGGAACATGACCGGGGCGAATATGCGGCTAAGTTTGAATCGCTATCGAGGCATTTCAGGTTTTCTCGTGAAGAGATTGATGAACCATTCATGTGTCATCGTTTCCAAGACGGACTAAAGTTATGACATTCAAGACTCCGTCTTACCCTTGGGAATTCAATGTTTCCAAGCGCTTGTAGAAAATGTAGAGAAGTGGAGGATATGAAAAGTAAGAGGGCTAGTCGAGCAGGGAATTTTAATTCAGGAGGCCCTAGTCGGGTGAATTATCAGAACAAGGGAAAGCAAGTTGCTAAACCTTATAATCAACACACAAAATAACAACGGTGGGCAGAGTCGCCCAGGGAACAGAATTTCAGAAGACAGTTGGGATAAGTGATTCGATGTTTCGATGTGGAGAAAAGGGACATTATGCTAGTGCTTGTGCCTCTAATGTCCTCACATGTTACAATTGTCGGAAGCCAGGGCACATGGCAAGGGATTGCACGGCTCAAAGGTGGGAACCAGTTGTGAATGTAGCTAGGCTACTTGTCCCTATCGCTAGAGGACGCGTTTATTGCGTGAGTGCTGAAGCTGGAAACCCATATGGCCAATCTGATTAAACGTGACTGTGAGATTGCAGGTAACACTCTAACTGCACTTTTTGATTCGGGGGCAACCCATTCCTTCATTGCTATGGATTGTGTGAATCGTTTGAAGTTATCTGTGTCGCCTCTACCTTTTCATTTGGATGGTTTCTACACCTGCTAAGACTTTGACAGTAAATTCTGCATGTTTTACATTGTCAAGTAACTATACAAAATAGAGACTTCTTGATTAATTTGATTTGTTTACCCCTACAATCACTTGAGTCATTCTCGGTATGGATGGATGTCGTATCATTACGTGATCTTGGATTGCGCTCGTTAAATTGGTTCTTTCCCCCGAACTAGGAGTGTTAAATATCTAGTCGCTAACAAACTCCGAGTGTCGCTAAAGAGGAGGACTCATGAGTTTTTTGTCCTTGGCTAATGTGGAGGCAAAATAAATGTGAACATAGAAGATGTGATGCTTGGTCAATGAGTACCGGACGTATTTCCAACGGAAATTCCAGGATTGCCACCAATAAAGAAGTGGAATTTTTCATTGATTTGCACCCAGGAACGGACCATTTTCAATGGCACCGTATCGAATGTCGCCATTGGAATTAAATGTGCTCAAAAGCCAAATTGAAGACTTGTTGGAGAGGAAATTTATAAGACCAAGTGTATCACCGTGGGAGCTCCAGTTTTGCTAGTTAAGAAAAGGACGGAAGCTCGCGCTTATGTGTGGATTATAGACAGCTTAATAAGGCAACTATTAAGAATCATTATCATTTGCCACACATCGATGATTTAATGGATCAATTGAGAGGGTCGCATATTTCGAAGATTGACTTGAAAGTCGGGTTACCATCAGATTCGAGTAAGGGAAGGAGATATTCAGAAAAACTGCTTTCAGAACCGTTATGGACATTGATGATTGAATATCTGTTTATGCGTTGGAGTTACCAATGCACCAACAATTTTCATGGACTTACATGAACGAATCTTTAGTCCATTCCTTGATAAATTTGTTGTGGTGTTCATTGATGATATATTAATTTACTCGAGAACTGAAGAAGAGCATGGAGAACACTTACGTCAAGTTCTTGAGATTTACGCGAGAAGCAGTTATATGCCAATTTGTCGAAGTGTGAGTTTGGCTAGAAGAAGTGAACTTCTTAGGACATGTGATAAACCCAAGAAGGAATCGTTGTAGCATCCGGCTAGATTGAGGCGGTTCATTGCTTGGAAACAACCTCAGACTGTCATTGACATACGAAGCTTCGTGGGATTGGCAGGGTACTACAGGAGGTTTATCGAAGGTTTTTCTAAGATTGTGGCTCCACTGACACAGCTTACCAGAAAGGATCAACCGTTCGCATGGACGGAGAAGTGTGAAGAAAATTTTCAGTTACTAAAGAGAAAACTGACGACCTCACCAGTATTGGTATTACCGCAATCAAATGAACCCTATGAAGTTTATTGTGATGCATCTCACCAAGGGTTGGGATGTGTTCTGATGCAACACAAGAAAGCTGTAGCTTATGCCTCAAGGCAATTGAAGATTCATGAGAGAAACTATCCTACTCATGATTTGGAGCTTGCTGCGGTTGTTTTTTGCATTGAAGATTTGGAGGCACTATTTATATGGTGCCGTTCACCGTGTTCAGTGACCATAAAAGTTTGAATATTTGTTTGATCAAGAAGGAATTGAACATGCGCCAGAGACGGTGGATGAGACTCTCAAGATTTTGATTTCACACTACAGTACCCCCTGGGAAGGCCAATGTAGTGGTTATGCTTTGAGTAGAAGAAGTGTATCGGTGTCTTCAACAATTATGGCCAGACAACAAGAGTTGTGGGAAGCTTATAGAATCTACACTGAACGTAGAGTTGCACCGGGAATTTTGAAGTTCAGAATGATTAAGATTTCGAGTGGACTACTTGAAGACATTGCAAATTCTCCAGATGACGTCTTAATTCAAGAGAAGAGAACATAATAGTGAAGGGAAGACAACAGATTCAAGATTGGATCAGATAATATTTGCGATGTAATGGTAGGATTTGTTGTACCGGAATTACAGATATGAGGAAAACAATCTAGAGAGGCTCATAAGAGCAAGTTGAAGTATTCATCCTGGAGCAACAAAGATGATCAGGATTTGAGACAATTATGGTGGCTAGGAATGAAGAAGCTATGTAGCGGAGTATGTACCATTTGTCTAAACTTGTCAGAAAGCGAGGTGGAACATAGCGACCTGCTGGAATGGTTACAACTTTGAGATATACCGAATGGAAGTGGGACAACATTTCCATGGATTTTATAATGGATTGCCAAGGAGAAAGAATGATTCTATATGGGTAATAGTGGATCGACTGACTAAATCCGCACACTTTTGCGGTAAAAGACCACCATTAGGTAGATCAGCTAACGGAGATCTACATTGCTGAAATTGTGAGGTTACACGGGTACCATCGAGTATGTATCAGACCGTGATCCAAAGTTCACATCACATTTTTGGGGAGCATTGCACGAAGCATTGGAACGAAACTACAATTGAGTTCAGCGTACCATCCACAAACGGACGACAGACTGAGGACGAATCAGTCCCTGGAAGATCTGTTGAGAGCATGAGTATTAGATGATAGGGTTGGGATGATGTACTTCCGTTGATTGAGTTCACCTACAACAATAGTTCCACGCAAGTATCAGAATGGCACCATATGAGCTTTATATGGCGCAAGTGTCAAACACCCTTGTGTTGTATAAGACGGTGAAAGTTATGATTGTCGAACCGGAGATGGTGCAACAGACTACAGCTAAGGTAAGGAAGATCAAGAGAAAATGAAGACTTCACAGATCGTCAGAAGAGTTACGCGGACAAGCGTCGCAGACTTTACAATTCGAACAGGGTGACCATGTATTTCTGAAGCCATTACTATGAGTCTAGGAGATTGAATCGAAGAAGTTACTCCGAAAATTCAATTGGACCATATTCGATTTCGGCACAATCGGCGTTTGCTTATCTGCATTGCTCCGATACTGTCCAATATTCATGACGGTTTCATGTGTCACAGTTGAGGAAATATCTTGCAAGATCCATCTCATGTGATCGAACAGACACAATCCCAACTAAAGGATAACTTGTCATTCGAAGTACCACCTGTGAGAATTGAATGACAGGAAGATTAAGCGATTGAGGACAAGGATGTTCATTGGTCAAGGTAATTTGAAACCCAATTACTGGAGATACGACTTGCGGACTGGAGAGCAAGATATGAGAAACAACACCCAGTTTATTTATCGACGCATAGTTCGAGACGAACTAATTTAGGGGTGGTAATGTAAGACCCATAATTTTAAAGTATACTTTATGTATTTTTGGTGTATTTTGATTTTGCTCGGAGGCGTTTACATGAGCAAAAAATATTTATATTTACTGGAGTTATTATGATCAAAAAGATATTTAAATGAACTGCGGAATTTTACGATGAATTAATGCGTCGAAATTGCTCAATTTAACAAATATCTAGAATTAAATTAACTGCAATGAATCTTTATGATAAATTTAATGTGTTACGGGTGAAATGGTAATTTAACAAAAAAGGCGTTATTTACAAAGCCTTTTCGTTTTCTTTGCTTCCTTTCTTCAAGATTAGAAACCCAAGGTTTGGTGAGTGTGAAAGAGAAGATTACTCAACTTCATTCTTCTTGTTTGATTCGAAAACGAAGAAAAACGGCGTTAGAGATTTTAAAACCGTCAAACACAAACTTCTCCGTTTCATCTAGATCTAAGCTTCATTTCGCGAAGAGATAGAAGGGAAAGTTGCTCACTACCACGCTACGGTGCTAGTGAACTAAATTTGGAAGCAACGTTGCAAGCGGAGATTTTATTGGAATTACATGCGGTACCGTGTTCGCACGTGAAAGCTAACGTGAAGGTAAGGGCTCCTTCCAAACTTCTAGTTTGCATTTAGGGGCTTATCTGTGGTTGTGGGGAAAAGAATTTTGTTAGGGTTTGAGTATTGATTTGGGGGAAAATGAATCTAAGGCTTTATGGGTGAAATCTTAGAGTTAGGTTTTGGTTACATTGATGAATTTTTCGTGAAAATGAATTTAAAACTCATTTATGTATGATTTGAGTAAATGAAACTTGTTGTGTTTGAGTGGTGTTTGTGTCCATCGTATTTGACGTGTTCTAATTAATATT
Organism: Cicer echinospermum; assembly: GCA_002896215.2. Classification (NCBI taxonomy): domain Eukaryota; kingdom Viridiplantae; phylum Streptophyta; class Magnoliopsida; order Fabales; family Fabaceae; genus Cicer; species Cicer echinospermum. Next base: position 8,150 of record PGTU02001299.1, read on the forward strand.
GATAAATTGTTGTGTGTGATGGTCGATTCGTGGAGAAATGATTGATGCTATTGTGTAGTGTGGATTGGATCTGATAATAGGTTTGAGTTTGTTTTGTGTGGAATTTGAAAACCATTAGAAGTTAAACGAGTATAAAAATGGAATCTTTTAATATCTCTCGTTTACTTAATGTGTGTTTGAGGAACGTTTAAGTAAAAGAGTGAGTATAAGAATGAGGAATCTCTAATATTTCGTTGCTTATTTTGTCGTGAAATAAGTTTAAGTTAAATTATCTTTGCTTAAGTAAAATCTTTAAGTTAAATGATATAGAATGGAGATCTTTTTAATACACATTACTTACGATTTGTTGATAGAGTCACTGTATGTCATGATTTCATTTGGTAAATCTTGCTGACGTGATATGTTGCACCTGTAAACAGTACTGACCGTGATAGGTGTGAGTTTAGATTTACGTTTGGTAATTTTGTGCTGACCGTATAGGTCACGCTCGGTAAACAGTACTTTGGCCGTGATAGGCGGTTAGTTAACGATTCGTTTTTTTTTTTAAATAGTGCTGACCGTGAGTAGGTGTCTGGTAACAGTATGCCACGTGATAGATTGATACGTTATGATTCATTTTAGTTAATATATGTTGACCGTATAGGTGGATCGTAATTGGTACTTTGGCTGCGATGGGGTACAATTATATTTACGCCCTTCGAGGAGGTTTATGGTTTGGAATCCGAGTCCATGCATTTTGGTATCCCATCGATTAAGGTGCTTAGCACACAAGTCGTGTTTTGATTCAAGTTTATGATTGAATGTTTTGAATTTGAGTTGTTGGTAATTGTGTTGAATTGCTTATGTTATAATTGATTATTTGTGTAAGTGTGGTGTAAACTATTTCACCCAATCTGTCGTGGTGATGGTGAATGTGATAGTGTTAAGACGGGATTGTGTATTGAAGGGATTGGAGTTGTTTGTACTTGAAGGTAAACGGAAATGATTCCCATATTTGATGAGCTTGCAGGGATTTGCTAATTTGGCAAATCGATTTGCCAATGATTTGAATTGTTTTTCAAACCATTTAGAAATGATTTGGAATCGTTGCTTGAAGTAGGAAGCAGAAAATGACAAAATCGATTGAAATACGATTTGCGCCATGAGATGTAGCAGGAAAGAAAATGTTTGGCAATCGATTGGCTCAGTAGGATTCCTTATTTTTGAGTTAGATAACAGATTGTCATTGATTTATCGATGTCTTGGTTAGTTATGTATTACTTGTTTGATTGAGAACCTTATTTTGATTTCATTTTTAAATGGCAAGCATTATATGAACTTTTAGCATATGGAAAATCCTTTTAAGGTGCATGCTTTGTTGAAAGGTTACTTTGTGCATTTAAAACATAAATGTTATGTGTTATCTGTTAATTTCGGTTGGTGACCCTTTACAACTATTGTGGAAATCTGGGCTTCTCCCTCAGATGAGAGCCAGGACGATCCTACCGGTTCGTACCATACGGATGGGAATGTAGATGGGAATGCTTGACTGGAGCTATGTAGGAGGATCTCACGGGACGCGTGGAGATCACTCAGGGTGTATAGTTTTTTGGTAGGATGATCAGATTAGGTTGATGTATAGGGACTAGACGTCCTTCTTTTTGGGTTGCAGTATTTTATTTTGGAAAACTGTACCTATACTAATATTGTCTGTTTGACATGTTATTTATGATGGGGTCTATGTACCACCTTTTGAAGTGTAAATACTTTGGATTCGTATTTTGAGAAATTTTCTGTTGCTTGTAAATTATAATGACTCAATTATTTATCCAAAGGTATTTCCTTATTTGTTTTCCTCTGTTTTATTTTAATCTCTTTTGAAAAAAAAAAAATACACCCTCGCTTTGAATATCGGGGTGTTACATTGTGGTATCAGAGCTTTGGTTTGGTTTTCTTTGGGGGCTGTGGAACCTTGGTTATAGTTTGTAGGTCAACCTATAAGTTGGGAGTTATTATCTGATCATGCGTCGGTTTAGGTGGGTTCAGTTGTCAGGTCCGCAATATTTATTATGTGTTGATGTGGCCGGAAGCTAGTTTTGGAATTATTTGAAGTAGTGTTAAGACTCTACTTGATGATGGTTTTATAGGAAAAACCATGCCGCCAAGAAGGGATGACGTTCCAAGAGCCAATGCTAATAGGGACGATCGAATGGCGAAGGCTATGAATAACATGGCTGCTTCTGTTGCTGCACA
>PGTU02001301.1:0-16788 GCA_002896215.2 Cicer echinospermum
GACTACACCCTGTTGATTTGTAACTGTTGGTTCATGGTTGTGGTAGTAATGTGTTATTTAAATGGCTAAGCTGTTATTGTTTTGGATTTGTGATAACATGTTTGATTGCAATACCATTTCCAAATTCCATGATGTCGTAGTAATTGTTTATCAGCATAGGTTTTGAATCGTATTGTGGTCCATGATAAAAAAGCGATACCGTCGTTGCGCACTGTGACTGAAAGGGCTCATGATATTATTAGCGCGGTGTAAATGTAGCGCATATAGAAGGATTCGAGCGTGTACGGAAAGCGTACATAATGTTAAGAATTGGGATTATGTATGAATGTGATTGAGTTAGTTATGAATTTTTGAAAGAATACACAGTAAATCGATTTCCCAATCTATTTGGATCTTTGCATTTCTTCACTACAAACTCAACAAACTCCTTCACTCCATTTTCATACTCTTTTTACAATCGATTCGCAATTTCTGATCCATATTATATGATCACTTATATAAATGCAGTTACAAAAATAATAAGCTACTAAACAGATCAACAATTTCAAAAAGAAACCAATATCAACATATCTAAAATTGGAAAATGGAACCCAAGGTCCATTATTATGTAACAATTTCAAAACAGAAAAGATTTCAAAACAAAACAGATCAACAAATTTCAAAAAGAAAATATTTAATATGTAACAATTTATTAGTTTTCAATTATTAAAAAACTAAAGATTATAAGCTATTGAACAGATCAACAAATTTCAAAAAGAAACCAATATCAACATATCTAATATTGGAAAATGGAACCCAAGGTCCATTATTATGTAACAATTTCAAAACAGAACAGATCAACAAATTTGAAAAAGAAAAGATTTAATATGTAACAATTTATTAGTTTTCAATTATTAAAAAACCAAATATTTTTTGACAACAACAAATTAACAAATACCTGAGAAAACGTATATGGGCGCACAGTACGTAGAGGATATGAGGGTTCCTAGAGTAGAGGTGATGAGGGTTCGTAAATTTGTTTTTATTTATTTAAAAGTAAATGTTTTTTATTTAAAGCGCATGTCTTTTACAGCGCTTGTGGAAAAACCGTTGTAATAGGTAATTTAATTATTTGACAACGCATATCTTTTACAGCGCTTGTGAAAAAAGCGCTGTAATAGGTAATTTAATTATTTGAAAGCGCATGTCTTTTACAGCACTTGTGGAAAAAGCGCTGTAAAACATTATGTGAGGGCGCTTCAGTTTACAGCGCTTGTGTACAAGCGCTGTAAAAGTCTTATAAACATTATGCGCAAACGCTATATGACCCTACAACAGCGTTTTTTCACAGCGCTTGTCAAAAAAGCGCTGTTATAGGCTCCATTATTTTTAAAATATATTTACAACAGCGCTTGTATTTAGTAAGTGTTGTAAAATGAGCGCTATTAAATGCCATTTTTGGCGTAGTGAGAGTAGCCATGTGAATAACAACAAGATTAACATATTTAGGTGCCAAATTGGACCTATGCAATGTTGGAATTACATAATTCTGATGGACACAAGAGTTACTATTCTCTTGGGCATTTTGTAAATTATAGAACGAACTTGTGTTCTCACCATGCTTCATTTGTGATTCTAGCTCACACTACCTAGAAGCTCAATTCAATGAAAAAAAACACAAAACATGTCTCCAATGAATAGCTACATTGGGTTTTTAAAATCCAATTTTGAAGTCAAATATTTTGTGTGTGTTTGCTTATACGGTAATAAAAATTAATTTTAGATTAATTAATTTTATAAAAATTGAATTTAGTTAAAAATAATTTGAATGTAAAATTATTTATGTTTTGATATTCATTTAAAAGTGAATTGATTATATTAAAATTATGTTTGAAGTCAGAAACTATATAAATTTCTAATTTCAAGCCAAAAATAAATTTTAGTCTTGATAATACCCAAATATCATATTCAACTCTATACATTCAAAATTAATTTTAACTACTATAAAACTAAACTAAACGAGCACTTTTATGAATTGGTCTGAATTTGGTCTAGTTTCTTTACCAAGATAATTAGATTAATTTTGAACTAGCTAGAACAAACTAATGCCGCCACTTTTCTGGTGTGTGTGACTCCAAATTTATATTATATGACCATATCCAATTAATAATATATTGGTGATGTGTATGAATTATCGTGAGTAAAATCAATTAAAATATTAACATATATTTTATTTTATTTATTTTATTTTAAATTTGAGATAGTAATTGTGGAATAACTTACCCATAATTTTTTAAAACAAACGTAGAATTTCCCTAATTTTAGGCAAATGGGCCAAAACTACTTTGCCCAGAATATTGTTAAAACTAAGGGCCCGAATCTAGTAAGCTCATGATGGTATTCAGGTGTTGAACAAAAAAAAATGGTATTAGTTTCTTAAATGTTCCAATGTCTGTTGGAAAAATATGACTTCTTTTGATTAAGAATAAGAGAATTATGATCAACAAGATAATCTAATTCTATTCTAAGTGAAGAATTAAAATCAAATCCAACATGTTCAATTTTAATTCCTATATTAACAGTGCAAGATTCATACAGATTATACACAGCAGAAATTTAAAATCACATACAAGATTAACATGAAAAGTAAAGAGAGATAAGAGAGAGTGCACCAAGATTTATACTGGTTCAGCTGTCAGTTTGACAGCCTACATCCAGTACTGAAATCCAACAAGATTTCAGTCTTTTTCAAATAGAATGAATTGAGAACCTTTTACAGATTGTCCAGCTACCACAAATCCTATCTATCTAACTCACACTCACTTCTATTTCTACACCACCTGATCCTTGGAGTCAATCGCCAAACTCACACAAGATCAAAGTAAAACTTCTTCTTGATGATCTCACACCAACGAAGATAGCCACCAGTTTCCTAACTGGATTTTCTAAACCTTCAATTACAAAGGATTGTCTTTTACAAAGAATTAAAGAAGTATCAAGACTTTGACTCAATCACTATATTGGTTCTCACACAAAAGTGTTTGGGCAATGAATGTTTGTGTGGTTGTAAAACTTTTCTCTCAAAGTGTTTATCAAAGTTGTTCAAAGGTTGTGTAAAAGTTTTCCAAAATTTATTCAAGTGTAAGTCAAAGATTATGAAAAGTTCTTTTCAAAAGTGATTGAATCAGCTTATATATATTCAAAGAAAACACCAGGATAATCGATTGCTCAATCGATTTTATAATGTTTTAAAGCTGGCTAAATCGACTTTCGCAGGTCTTGTTTTTCTTGAATCTTGAACATATAAGCATGAATCGATTTGCCAATCGATTCTTTTAATACATAAATCAGAACTGATACTATGATTATATCAGAATCGATTGAGTAATCGATTATAGGTGTTTTGTTCCAACAACGAGATCAAAACGATCGATTTCTCAGTCGACTTCATAATCACAGTCATAATCGATTTGGCATGAGCTGAATCCTTTCTGTAACTTAAACATTTAGCTTCAATCGATTCGTCAATCGATTGTGCTGATCACAGTGACTCAGACTTTTACAACAATCGATTTTCCAATCGATTGTGCTGATCATAGTGACTCAAGCATTTACGTCAAGCGATTTGCCAATCGATTGTGCGTGTTACAGAACCTCAGCTATTTTGTCAAAATCTATTTGCCAATCGATTTATTCAGAATGGTTCTGATAAATGATTAATTGCAATCGATTGCCTAATCGATTGCCACAAACTTGGAGTTTAAGAAAACTAAATCCATTGATGTCCCAATCGATTTGTTGGATCACAGAACTTATTCCTGATTTAAAAACTTTGTCACAATCGATTTGTCAATCGATTGATTCAATAACTGGTTGTTTCTGTGATTTGCAAAATCGATTATTCAATTGATTGCCCAATCGATTGTCCAATTGATTGGATTTAGCCCAGAACTCAGGTTTCACTAAAAACCTTTAACTAATCGATTGCCCAATCGATTTGTGTAGTGAAAGCTTCTTGTTCTGAGTCAGACAATCGATTTATCAATTGATTCATGAATTGACTTATTAGTTGATTGATTTATATTCATTGGCAAAGACTTAAGTGTGAGACCATAGTGATTAGTCTACTAAACTTATTACTATGACACCTAATTACACTATACATTTTTGCATCTTTCTCAAGTACATCCTCCAACTTTGGTTGATTCCTTGAGTTGCAAGCTATTGTTCCAAGTGTATGGTGTCTTCTTGTTTGCCTGAAATGTTTCTCAATTCAAAACATTAGATCAATCAAATATTTCATATGTATTGTGTGTTTGGGAATTAAATAAAAAACATGATCAGGGAAGCTCATGACTTATAAACTCCCTCTTTTTTATTTAATGACAAACACATAGTTTTAACATTGAGATTATTTTAAAATCTCCCCCTGAGTTTTGGAGTGTATGATACATTTCAACAACATAAGTACAAAATGGTATCAGAGTGCAAACAGGGTACAATGTTGTGTATCAGAATGCATTGTATCAGAGCAATATGCGTTGTATCAGAGCAATATTACATCAGATCACAAGTTAGCATACATCAAAGCTAATATCATATCATAGCATTATGATATCAGGGCATATATAACATATCAGATCATATATCAGAGCAGCATCAGTATTACATATACATATATCAGAGCATTATATGATCAGCAGCACTAAAATAATCACAAGTTAAACCAATCTCCCCCTTTTGTCATTTAATACAAAAAGAATTACAAGAGAGAGTTGATTAAACAAAACATAAGATATATATACACAAAACAAATTACAACAACAGCATATAAAAAAAATACTAGAACATGACAAATCAACAAAGAAACTAAAACCTAGTCAACTAATCTAGGGATGTTCCTCATTATTATCAGCGGGAGAAGGAGAGACTGTTGTATTAACCTCATCAAGTGTCTCCTCCTCATGAGATTTAGAGCTATCTAGGTTGGGTTGGTTTGGATCTTCGGTTGCTTGTCTTCCAATCTCAACAATGTCTTCAAACGACATTTTGAGCCCCAAGTGCTCCTGGAATGCATCCACATCTTGAACCACAGAGTTCAAAGTTGCTTGGAGCTTTCTAAGAGAGGCTTCCACCCTTGCATTGTGGGCAGCCTGAGATTCCATCAGCTCCAGCAGTTTAGCCATAATATCAGATGATGCTCCAGCAGGCTCAGTCGGTTCTGCACTTGGTTGTGGTTGTTCAGTAGTAGTCGGAGCTCTAGTCCATATGCCATTGATGCGTCTCAATTGCATTTGGTTGACAATAGATTCACCAAATGTGAGGGTGGTTTTGATAGATTCTTCATTGGCCAGAGACACCTTGAAATGCCTCAGAATCTTCGTAACCAGCTGGGGATAGGGTAGCAGGTGCTTGCCTTGTGCTGATTCGATCATATTCAGCAGCACGATCCAAGCCCAGCTCATCATGAGCTCTTTGTACAGTCCCCATAGCAGGATTATGTCCAGCCGTTGTACAACTGCGTGATTACCGACGCGAGGTACTAACATCCGAGTTAGCACTTACATGAGCATCCGGTGATGAACCTTCATTTGACCTGTTGGAATGGATACCTTCTCAACAAATCCTTCGATCATCAGTTCCTGTGTGGCCGCATGCTTGTCCACTGATGATTCCCAACCTTCATCATCAGAAGCATCTTCTGCTCTTCCATCAATGGTGTAACCATAGAATGGTAAACCAGTCAACTTAGAGAATTCCTCAAATGTCATAGAAATTCTCTTGCCTTTTACTTTAGCGGCAAATCCAGTTTTTGTAAGAAAGAAAGTAGAGTAGAATGCTCTTATTAACTTTGGGTAAATCTCCAGTGAGCAAGAAAGAAAATCTACCAAACCGTGAAATCTCAAATGGTTTTGGAAGGTAAAACCATTTGAATCAAAGTATGTGAAATCCAAAGTCCTTGCCTCTTGGATTTTTCTTTTCAAGAATGAAGCAGGAAGAGACGTGTCTTCAACTTGTTTATATTTAGAAGGCAGAACCTTCTTTGGTTGAGGGGAGGTCTTCTTCTTCTTCTGGGTGGCTCCCTTCATAGCATCACCCATAAGTTTTTCCGTTTGAGGAGCTTTCCTCTTCTTAGTTGGTTCCTGAGAAGTAGCAACAGCTTTTCCCTTGTCCTTAGCCAAAACCTTGTGTGTGGGTATGGAGACCCTTTTGGCTGGAGGTGAAGGAGGTGGAGGTGAAGGTGTTCTTCCACTTGAAGTAGAAGATGAATCCAGTGAAATTGATTTTGATGAGGAAGATGGACGCCTTGCTGTTTGTTATACGCGAGCCATTGTAGTTTGTTGATTGAAGAGTGTTGAGATGATTGACTGAGAAGGATTAGATGCAGAAAAAGTTGAAGTTGGATGAGTGAACTGAGAGCAGAATGTGAAAATATATTGTAAAATTGATTTAGGGTTTTTATAGAACTGTGCATAATCGATTTCCCAATCGATTGTTTTTCACTTCTGGGTTTACCAAATCAATTGCCCAATCGATTAGGTTACCGTTGTTTGAAAAGTATCAGTTACACCCACTTCCAACGGCTATAATTTTTCTCAACAGACATCTTGTCAATCGATTTCGTAATTGATCCTTCTTAACTAAATTGATGTCCAAATCGATTGCCTCATAAGTTCAGAAAACTTCAAATCTCAGCATCGATTCCCAAATCGATTCCTTTAAAAATAGGTTCTCAAATAATCTGACCCAATCGATTTCCCATTCGATGCTCGGGTTTGAGTCTGAAAAACTTCTCAAATTTGTAGATGACTTGACCAAACAATCGATTATCCAATCGATTCTTTAAACCATTTTCCAAATCTATAATCGATTTCCCAATCGATTGAGGTAATATAAACTTCAGCAATCAGGCTTCTGAGATGTGATCAATCGATTATGAAATCGATTCCAGTGATTGTGACATAGAGAAAATAAAACACTAAGTACCAAACAAATCGATTTTGCAATCGATTATCGTGTTTCCAATTTGACAAATTTAAAATACTGTGCATCATAAATCGATTATACAATCGAATTTGTAATGCATTTGTCCTATCTGGTCACAGAATAATCGATGTAGCAATCGATTTGGTCATATGGATCAGATTTCATTAAGAACCATAATACCAAGTTTCATTCTTATAAAGAAGAAACTGTCCTTGGGCAAGGCCTTGGTGAAAATGTCAGCCAACTAATCAGTTGTATTGACATATTCCAGCTTAATCTTACCCTGTTGGTATTGGTCTCTAATGAAGTGATGCCTAATCTCTATGTGCTTAGTCCTAGAATGCATGACAGGGTTCTTAGTGATATTAATAGCACTAGTATTATCACACATAATGGGCACTGTACCTAGATCAACACCAAAATCAGAGAGGTGTTGTTGCATCCAAAGAATTTGTGCACAACCGTTACCAGCAGCTAGATACTCAGCTTCAGCTGTTGAAAGTGCAACACTATTTTGTTTCTTGCTATGCCAAGAAACAAGTGAGTTCCCTAATAGTTGGCAAGTACCAGATGTACTTTTCTGTCCAATTTGCATCCAGCAAAATCAGAATCAGAATAACCAACTAGAGTGCAAGTAGATCCCTTAGGATACCACAAACCTAGATTTTTGGTTCCTATGAGATATCTAAAAATCCTCTTGACTGCACTTAGGTGGGATTCTTTTGGATTGGCTTGGTATCTAGCACACATGCGCACATTAAACATGATATCTGGTCTACTAGCTGTAAGGTATAGTAAGGATCCTATCAAGCTTCTAAACACAGTCACATCTACAGATTTACCCTTCTCATCTCTATCTAAATAGCAGGCTTGACTCATAGGTGTATCAATGGATTTAAACTTATCAAACCAAATTTCTTTAAAAGATCATTGCAGTATTTGGTTTGACTTAGGAAAATGCCATTCTTGCTTTGTTTGATTTGAAATCCCAAGAAGTAAGTTAATTCTCCCATCATGGACATTTCAAATCTACCTTTCATTGTATTTTCAAAATCTTTACAAAGCTTATCATTTGTTGATCAAATATTATGTCATCAACATATATTTGGACCAATAGAATGTCTTTTCCTTGTCTTTTGATGAAAAGTGTCTTATCTACATTTCCCCTTGAAAAATTTTCTTGTAAGAGGAAATTGCTCAGCTTGTCATACCAAGCTCTTGGAGCTTGTTTCAAGCCATAGAGGGCTTTTGTCAGTTTAAACACATGATTTGGAAGCTTAGGATCTTCAAAACCAGGTGTTTGACTCACAAAAACTTCCTCTTGGATGTCTCCATTTAAAAAGGCACTTTTAACATTCATTTGATAAAGTTTAAAGTCCATTATACATGCATAAGCAAGCAGGATTCTAATGGCTTATAGTCTAGCTACTAGGGCATAAGTTTCATCATAGTCTATTCCCTCCTCTTGGTTGTACCCTTGGCCACTAGCCTAGCCTTGTTCCTAGTAATAACACCATTCTCATCCATTTTGTTTCTAAACACCCACCTAGTTCCTATGACATGTTTATCCTCTGGTCTTGGAACTAGAGTCCACACTTGGTTTCTCTCAAACTGATTGAGCTCTTCTTGCATGGCTAATATCCAGTCATGGTCCATAAGAGCTTCCTTTATGTTTTTGGGTTCTACTTGAGAAACAAAGGCAGTAAGGTTGCAAAATTCTCTGAGGGATTTTCTGGTTGAAACTCCTTTTGAAATATCTCCAATAATGTTGTCTATGGGGTGGTTTTTGGTAAACTTCCATTCTTTGGGTAAATCATCTTCCCTAATAGGTTCTACACAATCAAGGTTGTTTGGAGGTACAGGGTCACTAGGTTCTATTGGTTCAAATTCTACAATATCATCCAAAGAGTTACCAACTATAGGAGAGTGTTGTTCAAGTTTTCAACAAACATTTCATCAAATTTTACATGAACAGATTCCTCTATAGTTTTGGTTCTTTTATTGTAGATTCTATAGGCTTTACTAGACTGGGAATAACCTAGAAAAATACCCTCATCTGCCTTAGTATCAAACTTTCCTAGATGTTCTTTGCCATTGTTTAACACAAAGCACTTGCATCCAAAGATCCTAAAGTAAGATATGTTTTGGTTTTCTACCCTTGTATAACTCATAGGGAGTTTTTCTAAGTATAGGCCTAATAAGAACCCTATTCACTACATGTGTGGCAGTGCTTATGACATCAGCCCAGAAGTATTTAGGAAGGTTTGAGTCCTTAAGCATGGTTCTAGCTAGTTCCTCTAAGGACTTATTCTTCCTTTCTACTACTCCATTTTATTGTGGAGTTCTAGGGCTGAGTATATGTGGTGAATTCCATTATGTTCACAGTATGTATTAAAGGAATCATTCTGGAATTCTCCACCATGATCACTCTTAATGGAGATTATTTTCTGGTTCTTCTCATTTTGAACTAAACTTGCAAATTTTTGAAAATTGAGAATGCCTCACTCTTGTGAGTCAGAAAAAAATGTCCATGTGAACCTAGAGTAATCATCTACCAACACATACCCATATAGGTTCCCTCCAAAACTTCTAACTTGAGATGGACCAAAAAGATTCATATGTACTAACTGTAAGACCCTATTGAATTGAACTAAGTCTATAGGGGGAAAGGATGACTTAACTAGCTTACTCTTCTCACAGGAGTCACACAACCTATCCTTAGAAAACTTTCTATTTGGGAGTCCTAGAACTAACTGCATACTAACTAGTTTGTTCAAGTGGTCCATATGAATATGAGCCACTCTCTTATGCCATAACCAGTTCTCATCAGCATTAGATAATAAGCAACATATATCATTTGCAGGTAAGGAATCAAAATCTATCATGTAAATATTGTTAACTCTTTTACCTGTCAATTTCATACCTTTAACTTCCCTATGCTCAAGTGTACAAGACATAGAAGTAAAGTGAACCTGGAATCCTTTGTCACACAGCTGACTAATACTTAGTAAATTGTGTTTCAGACCTTGGACAAATAAAACGTCCTTGATAACAGCAGTTGATTTGCTTCCTATATCTCCAATGCCTAGGATCTTCCCTTTGTTATTGTCACCATATTTGACAAATCCACCATCTTTTAAGTTCAGAGACAAGAACTTTGACTTGTCTCCAGTCATATGCTTAGAGCATCCACTATTTAGATACCATGATTGATTCCTGGATGTCAAGCATATCTGCAAAAAATGATTCAAGTTTTGGATTTAGGTACCCAATTCAAATTGGGTCCTGGAGGGTTAGTTTCAAATGCTTGTGTCTTAACTTTCCAAATTTGTTTCCATCCTCTGTTGGCAAGTTTTTTCAGTTTGCAATTGAAAACCATATGACCCTTTTTACAACAAAAGTGACATACAACAACAGGGGATGAATTCTGATTTGGTCTAGTAAATTATCATGCATTTGTTTAGATTTAACAAACTTCTGATGCCTTTTAACATGCATGTTTTGTTTATAGCCAAGTCCAGATTTAACATTTAGATTTCTTTGATTTCTAAGAAGCATATCTAAATTGTTTTTACCACTATTAAACTTAGCGACATCACATTTCAGTTCATGAGTTTCCTTTTTCAGATTTTCATTTATGTCTTTAAGAGACTCATGTTTCAAATTGATCTCATCATACAGCATGCATTTTTCTTCTAACAGTTTCTTAGTACTAATTAATTGTTTGAGTACACTAACATATTCAGCATGCAATTCATTAAAGGCATCATGCAGTTCATCATAAGATGGATTAGATGTAGTACTTACCTCACTGTCAGATTCTGAATCTATTTTTGCCATGAGACACAAGTTAGCTTCTTCATCCTCTGAATCTTCAGATGAATATTCATCATTGTCGTTCCAGGCAATGTAAGCTCTCTTTATTGAAGGTTGTTGATCCTTGCCTTTAGTCTTCACAGGCTTGTTTCTGTTTTGCAGTTTATAACACTCAGATCTGATGTGGCCTGTTTTCCCACATTCATAGCAAAGTTATGACTTTGCTGTCATTGGTATCATTCTTGCTGAAGCCTTTTGTCTTTGAACTTGGTGGTTTTCTTGACTGGCTTCCTTTCTTTTTTAGAAACGTTTTAAATTTTCTGACCAACATACCTATCTCAGGCTTTTCATCAGAATCACTTTCTGAATCATCAGTATCTGGTTCAGATTTCACTTTGTGAGTTTGAGCCTTCAGTGAAAGTCCTTTGCTTTTCCTATTAGATTGTTCTGACTCATTTAATCTGTGTAATTCCATCTCATGTTCCCTGAGCTTTCCAAATAGTGTTGCAATGGTCATGTTTGCAAGGTCCTTTGATTCAACAATTGCAGTAATCTTGGGTTGCCATTCTCTTGTCAAACACCTCATTACTTTTCCTATTTGTTGCTCATTGTCCACAATTTTTCCTAGAGCATGAAGATTGTTGATGATATGAGTGAACCTTGTTTGCAGGTCATTGATTGATTCATCCTTCTTCATGTTAAACAATTCATACTCATGCATTAGAGTATTTGTTCTGGCCCTTTTGACATTTGTTGTGCCTTCATGTGTTTCTTGAAGAGTCCCACATTTCCTTTGCAGATGTTATAATATTCTTGGCCTTAGCATTATAACCAACTTTCTTTTTGTCATCATCAGACCAATCAGCTCTTGGTTTGATGATGATGGATGATCCCTCAATGCCTGCAATTTTAGGCATATAGGGACCATTTTCCACTGCCTCTAAGATGTCCAGCCCACATGCTTCTAGAAAGATGAGCATCCTCTCTTTCCAGTACATGTATGATGTACCATTAAAGGCAGGGGTCTGGTTAGAGATGCCCCTTCTCCTAGGAAATCTAAAGAAGTCATTTTCTTTTATGAGTTTTTTCTCTAAAAAAGTTCAAGCTCTTGATGCCAATTGTTGGAAAAATATGACTTCTTTTGATAAAGAATAAGAGAATTATGATCAACAAGATAATCTAATTCTATTCTAAGTGAAGAATTAAAATCAAATCCAACGTGTTCAATTTTAATTCCTATATTAACAGTGCAAGATTCATACAGATTATACACAGCGGAAATTTAAAATCACATACAAGATTAACATGAAAAGTAAAGAGAGATAAGAGAGAGTGCACCAAGATTTATACTGGTTCAGCTGTCAGTTTGACAGCCTACATCCAGTCCTGAAATCCAACAAGATTTCAGCCATTTTCAAATAGAATGAATTGAGAACCTTTTACAGATTGTCCAGCTTCCACAAAGCCTATCTATCTAACTCACACTCACTTCTATTTCTACACCACCTGATCCTTGGAGTCAATCGCCAAACTCACACAAGATCAAAGTAAAACTTCTTCTTGATGATCTCACACAAACGAAGATAGCCACCAGTTTCCTAACTGGATTTTCTAAACCTTCAATTACAAGAATTGTCTTTTACAAAGAATTAAATAAGTATCAAGACTTTGACTCAATCACTATATTGGTTCTCACACAAAAGTGTTTGGGCAATGAATGTTTGTGTGGTTGTAAAACTTTTCTCTCAAAGTGTTTATCAAAGTTGTTCAAAGGTTGTGTAAAAGTTTTCCAAAAGTTATTCAAGTGTATGTCAAAGATTATGAAAAGTTCTTTTCAAAAGTGATTGAATCAGCTTATATATATTCAAAGAAAACACCAGGAATCGATTTTATAATGTTTTAAAGCTGGCTAAATCATTTCCCAATCGACTTTCGCAGGTCTTGTTTTTCTTAAATCTTGAACATATAAGCATGAAATCGATTTGCCAATCGATTTTTTTTAATACATAAATCAGAACTGATACTATGATTATATCAGAATCGATTGAGTAATCGATTATAGGTGTTTGTTCCAACAACAATATCAAAACAATCGATTTCTCAGTCGACTTCATAATCACAGTCATAATCGATTTGGCATGAGCTGAATCCTTTCTGTAACTTAAACATTTAGCTTCAATCGATTCATCAATCGATTGTGCTGATCATAGTGACTCAGACTTTTACAACAATCGATTTTCCAATCGATTGTGCTGATCATAGTGACTCAAGCATTTACGTCAAGCGATTTGCCAATCGATTGTGCGTGTTACGAACCTCAGCTATTTTGTCAAAATCTATTTGCCAATCGATTTATTCATAGTGGTTCTGATAAATGATTAATTGCAATCGATTACCTAATCGATTGCCACAAACTTGGGAGTTTAAGAAAACTAAATCAATTGATGTCCCAATCGATTTGTTGGATCACAGAACTTATTCCTGATTTAAAAACTTTGTCACAATCGATTTGTCAATCGATTGATTCAATAACTGGTTGTTTCTGTGATTTGCAAAATCGATTATTCATTGATTGCCCAATCGATTGTCCAATTGATTGGATTTAGCCCAGAACTCAGGTTTCACTAAAAACCTTTAACTAATCGATTGCCTAATCGATTTGTGTAGTGAAAGCTTCTTGTTCTGAGTCAGACAATCGATTTATCAATTGATTCATGAATTGACTTATTAGTTGATTGATTTATATTCATTGGCAAGACTTAAGTGTGAGACCATAGTGATTAGTCTACTAAACTTATTACTATGACACCTAATTAAACTATACATTTTTGCATCTTTCTCAAGTACATCCTCCAACTTGGTTGAATTCCTTGAGTTGCAAGCTATTGTTTCCAAGTGTATGGTGTCTTCTTGTTTGCCTGAAATGTTTCTATTCAAAACATTAGATCAATCAAATATTCATATGTATTGTGTGTTTGGGAATTAAATCAAAAACATGATCAGGGAAGCTCATGACTTACAATGTCATGTGTAAAGTAATAAATTTTGTATGTCGTCTAATTACAATTTTAAATTAAAGCAAACAAAGATTATTACAAACTAAAGAAAAATAAATAAAATTTATTTTAAATTATTAAAATATAGATCATTTTTATGCTCTTGAGATCCTTATCAAGAATATTACATTTATATTTGTAAAGATATGATTCAATTTTGATAAGGATAAAATACTGAATTGAACTGATGTATATTTCTACCTGTAAAAGTTCAAGAGACTGGTCAACACTATGTTCTTGTTCAGATCAAAGCAAACAATAAGAAGAAGGTTTCATATGAAGAATTTGCATAAGCTATCTTAACAAAATATGTACACTATCAATCTCAACAAAATATGAACAATATTAATCTGAAGAGTTTACAAAATACAAATTCAATCTAACAAAATAAAAACGATATCAATATGAAGAATTTACAAACTCAATTTTAACAAATACGAACAATATCAATTAAAAGAATTTACAAACTCTCCATCTAATAAATACGAACAGTATCAATATGAAGAATTTTACAAAATCAAACTTAACAAAATACAAACAATATCAATCTAGAATAACTGCTCAGATTGGTTGAGAAATAAAGAAATGGCTAAAGAACATATTATAGCAAAATATTGTTCAACATCAATATGAAGAATTGTTGACCAAACAAGGAATGAAGCTACAATTCAAAATTAACAAGGATTAAGTTGAAGCTCTAGTTTTATATATAAATATATACTCAAAGCTGAAGAAGAAAATCATCAAAAAAATTAGAAAGAGTTTAAGAACTCAAGCTCATAATTTCAAATTCATCTTAGATTCATAGAGAGAAACACTTGTTCGAATGAGAAATATTTTCTAAGTATTTTTCTTAGAGTGTGATAGTCATTATCATAATCAGATTGTTAGAAACAACTACTCAAATTTCAACATTTGTATTCAAGTGATAGTGGTGTTAGTAGTTCCTTCACAATTTGGGTTGTCATATTGTATGGAGAGAATGACTATAGAGTCAAGGTAGATGTGTTTGAAGAAGATTATCTTTGGATGATCATGTGCTTGTAATTCAAGTTGTTGAATTACCTAATTAAATCCTTCGGAGTGAAAGAACTGGATGTAGCTAAGTTAGTGGTGAATCAGGATTAAATACTTGGGTCACATTATTCTTGCATTCTTTTATTTTTGTTATTGCTTCTACTCCAAGTAATAATTCAAATCTGAACCAGTTTAATCAAATAATGAAAAGTTATCAATTTAGTCAAACACACTTCAACCTACTTCTCGTGTTTGCACCTTCAATTTTGATGCACATATGGGTATCATTGAATAAATATATATTTCTTAATGTTATGTAACTTCAATCTAAGGTTGATGAGCTCTATCATTGAGCAAGAATTTTGAAGTATATGTGAAACTTTATCCATACTTAGAATTTCATGCTTGCATCAAGAATTTATGGTAGAACTCCATCAACATGTAGAGAAGTAGCCATGTGAGTAAGAGTTTGATCATGAGTTAACCACTTTCTATACTCATCTGAGAGCTTATTCAAAGCACAATCTTCTTATGCTGCAAATTTGAGAGAAATTGTTGGATTTAAGATGAATCATTGAAGATTGTGAGTAGTTTGCATAACAAGAAATATTCTCATGGAGTTTAAATCTTGAGAGAGTGAGTAAGTCCAGAATTTGATGAATGTTTGAAGTATTTAGTACATTGATTGTAATTATGATATGTTCTATATGCATGTTGGACGCACCATTAAGAACCTCAAGAAGAAGAAGAAAATGGTGTGGAAGTTGTTATGTCCGGAGACTCGTGAATACACGTTGAAATTTGCAAACTTCACTATTTCATTGATTCAAAACTTAAATGTTTTTACAAGAGGGATTAGCTTTTATAGCTAAACCATATTCAAACTACAAGAAACATTAATTTGTGGCCAATTTTACAAATATTTTGTGGCCGAAAAAAAACCTCACAATTAGTGACCGAAAAGCCCTCACAATACAAAAATTGAAATTGGTCTTATTTGTGGCTGAAAAAACCCTCACAAAGGGTTAAAATTTAAGTGGATTTTGTGGCTGCCAAGCCCTCACAAATCACAACGTTGTGATTTTGTGAGGGCTTAGACAGCCACAAAAATCCACAAATTTTAAGATTTTGTGAGGGCTTTTTCAGCCACAAAATACAAATTTTGTGAGGGTAAAGGCAGCCACAAAATACTTGAAGTGACGTTGCAGTTTATGGCTGCAAAGGCCGCCATAAAAGCTTGGCATGTTGCATTTTGGTGGCTGCAAAGGCGCCACAAGGAATAAAGAGACGTTGCTTATTGTGGCTGCCTTTGGCCGCACAAAGGATCAACCCAATCCTATATATATTACTTCACTCCTCTATCATTTTTCACTTCTAACTTCTCTCTAAACCCTCCTTCCTAACTATTCTCTCCACCTTCTCTCTACAAAAAATATTCATCTAAACCTTGATTCAATTTTGGTAAAGTTTATATTATATTTATATTGTGTTTTTTTTATTTGAAGTATTTATGTAATAATATTTATTGAATTTTTATTTTGACAGTGGTTGTTATTACTTTCGAAAGAGTTGTAAGCTCCGTACGTGAAAGCTTCAAGTCAGACGCTACTCGGCATCAAGTTAGTATTTTATATATTTTAAATTTAGATTAGTAAATATATATGATTATTTAAAATATAGATTAGTAATATATATAATATGTGTGTGTGTGTGTGTGTGGGTGTGTTATTATAGATTATTAAAAAAAATAGAAATAGTTGTTTACGATAAGAATGAAAAAGATAAAGTTTCAAACACATAAAATATGATTTAAAATAACTATAAAAAAACATTATTAAAATTGATGAATATATTTTTGTATAAGAAGTCTGATACATATAATATAGTTTTATTGATATGAGTCTGAATTTTGTTATCTGATATTAAAAAACAT
>PGTU02001302.1:0-13969 GCA_002896215.2 Cicer echinospermum
ATCAGAAACAGAAGAAGAGGAAGAAGAAGCCAACATATGCTTGATGGCAAAAACAGAGGAAGATGAGGTAATGAATTCTGAACCATGTCATTTATGTCAACAAATGGGAAATGAATTTGATAACTTGCTAAATGACTCAAATCTCCTTATTCAAAAATGTAGTTCTCTGAAAGAACAGTTTTATAAAGAGAAAGAAGAGAAGGAAAGAAATCAAACTGAAAATAATTTGTTAAAAAAGATGATTCAAGAATTGAAAGAAACAAGAGTTTTTGAAAGTGAAGAATGTCAAGAACATTCTGCGCTACAAACGGAGAACGTTCAACTCAAAAATGAAAATGAACTTCTCAAAACTGATTTACTGAACTTCATTAAAGCCACTGAAACTTTTCATAACATCATGGGATCTCAAATAGGAATTTTTGATAAAGCTGGTCTTGGTTTCAATCAAACTCAAAAAACCAAACTTTATGAAAACTTCTTTGTCCCAGAAAGAAAGGAAGAAAAATGCAAAACTAGATGCTCATACTGTAGAAAACTTGGACATCTAGAGTTTGCATGCTACTTCAGGAAAAGGGATGAAAAAATCAAAAAGAAAAAGCTTTTTAAACATGAGAATCATCCTGTCAAGATTGTTTCAAAAAAACAGCAAAACGGAGAATGTTCTCCAGTTTGTTCCCCAAACAGAGAAAGTTCAAAGTTACAAGTTGAACGTTTCAAAACATCTGTTAAACCAAAGTTCAACTCTCCTAAATCATATATTGCTAAACCCATTTCAAAATCAACAAACAACACAGCTGTTTCCAAAACAAGAATGACATACCACTTAAAAACTAACTCTCAAGGACCCAAAACAAAGTGGGTACCTAAAACTGGAATGATATCACCTGCAGGTTGGTTTTCAAAATACAAAGAGAAAGCCTTGGTTCTTGGACAGTGGCTGTTCAAGGCACATGACAGGAGATAGAAATTGTTTCATAACCTTCAGCAAGAAGGATGGTGGTTCGGTCACATTTGGAAATGATGATCAAGCTCAAATTAAGGGAAATGGAACAATTGGTAAGACAAACTCTGCTCAAATAAATGATGTCCAATACGTGGAAGGATTGAAACACAATCTATTAAGTATAAGTCAGTTATGCGACAATGGATGCGAAGTCACTTTCAAGCCAAAGGTATGTGAAATCAAGATGGCCAGAACTGGAAAACTTATGTTCTCTGGTAAGCGAAAGAAAAATTTATATGTGATATATTTGGATGAATTACCTGATGAATCATGCTTTATATCAATCAATAAAGATAAATGGATCTGGCATAAAAGGGCTGGACATATCAGCATGAAAACTATTTCAAAAATCTCCAAACTTGATCTTGTTAGAGGTTTACCAAAACTTAATTTTGAGAAAGACAAAATCTGTGAAGCTTGTGCAAAAGGTAAGCAAGTCAAGAGCAGCTTTCATACAAAAGATTTTGTATCAACAAATAGAACTCTTGAACTACTTCACATAGATTTATTCGGGCCTGTCAAAACAACAAGCCTAGGAGGAATGAAGTATGGCTTTGTTATTGTTGATGATTTCTCAAGATTTACATGGGTTCTATTCTTAAAACAGAAAGATGATGCATTTGAATCATTTAAAACATTTTGTAAAAAGGTGCAGAATGAAAAGGACTCCAGCATCATCTCTGTAAGGAGTGATCATGGAGGAGAATTCATAAATGCCTCATTCAAAAGCTTTTTTTGATGAACTTGGTATATCTCACAATCTTTCATGTGCAAGAACTCCACAACAAAATGGAGTTGTTGAAAGAAAGAATAGAACACTACAAGAAATGGCAAGAACTATTTTAGAAGAATCAAATGTTGAAAGGTATTTTTGGGCAGAAGCCATAAACACTTCTTGCTATATCTTGAATCGTGTATCTATCAGAAAAATCATCAACAAAACTCCATACGAAATCTGGAAAAACAGAAAACCAAACATCTCTTACTTTCATATTTTTGGCTGTTACTGTTACATACTAAACAACAAAGATCCTATTGGAAAATTTGATGCAAAATCCGATAAAGCGATCTTTCTTGGATACTCAACCGAATCTAAAGGTTATAGAGTGTTCAATTTAAGAACTAATGTTGTTGAAATAAGTATGCATATATTGTTTGATGAGTTTGATGATCTAGATATAAGTAAAAAGGATGAGGAAGAAGAAACTCAAAATGAAACACAGCAGGAAACAAGTCTGCAGAAAACAGAGATTGATAAACAATCTCCGTTTCATTCTCCACCAAAAAGCTGGAAAACCATTGAAGATCATCCTCAAACTCAGATCATTGGAGACACAGCTGATGGAATCCGAACCAGAAGATCATTCAAAAATGATGACGACAGCATGGCAATGATATCTCAGATTGAACCAAAGTCAATCAAAGATGCTATTACTGATCAATCTTGGATTAACGCCATGAAGGAAGAACTTCTACAGTTTGAGAAAAATGAAGTTTGGACTCTAGTACCAGATCCTTTAGATCAAACTGTTATTGGCACTCGATGGGTATTCAGAAACAAGCTTGATGAAGAAGGTAAGGTCGTGAGAAACAAAGCAAGATTAGTAGCTCAAGGCTACAATCAACAAGAAGGTATAGACTATGATGAAACCTTTGCTCCAGTTGCAAGGTTAGAAGCTATTCGAATACTTCTTGCATATGCATCTCATAAACTCATCAAACTGTTTCAAATGGATGTGAAAAGTGCCTTCTTAAATGGTTTTTTAAATGAACAAGTGTATGTAAAACAGCCCCCAGGATTTGAAAACCAAGAAAAACCAAATCATGTTTTCAAACTTACCAAAGCTCTTTATGGCTTAAAACAAGCACCAAGGGCATGGTATGAAAGACTGAGTTCATTTCTGATCGAGAACAATTTTCAAAGAGGAAAAATCGACACTACTTTATTCAAGAAAACTGAAGGAAATGAATTACTCATTGTTCAAGTATATGTGGATGATATCATTTTTGGATCAACAAATGAAAAACTATGTGCAGATTTCTCAAAACTTATGCAAAGTGAATTTGAAATGAGCATGATGGGGGAATTAAGATATTTTCTTGGTTTACAAATCAAACAATACGAAAAAGGCATTTTTGTTTGTCAAGAAAAATATATCAAAGATCTGTTGATCAAATATAAAATGAATGAGTCAAAAATTATGACAACTCCCATGCATCCATCCACTTCCTTAGAAAAAGATGAAAATGGAAAATCTGTCTCTGAAAAAGAATATCGTGGAATGATCGGTTCTCTACTATATTTAACTGCTAGCAGACCAGATATTGTGTTTGCAGTAGGATTATGTGCTCGATTTCAATCAGCGCCAAAAGAATCCCACTTAACTGCTGTTAAACGCATATTTAGATATCTCGTTGGAACAACTAATCTTGGTCTTTGGTATAGAAAAGGTTCCCATTTTGATATTATAGCATACTGTGATGCTGATTATGCTGGAGACAAAGATGAAAGAAAAAGCACAAGTGGAGCATGTCAGTTCCTAGGTGAAGCATTAATCAGTTGGTCATGCAGAAAACAGAACACCATAGCACTATCCACAACTGAGGCTGAATATGTGTCAGCTGCAAACTGCTGTTCACAAGTTTTGTGGATCAAAAACCAACTTCAAGATTACTCTGTAAGCTATTCAAATATTCCAATTTATTGTGATAATACAAGTGCTATTAATCTGTCTAAAAATCCTATTCAGCATTCTAGATCAAAGCATATTGAGATAAAACATCATTTCATTCGTGATCATGTCAATAAGAAAGACGTTGAATTAATCTTCGTTAATACTCAAAATCAACTTGCTGACATTTTCACTAAGCCTCTGGTGGAGGATAGTTTTAATTCAATCAAAGAAAAAAACTGAGAATCATGAAAAATCCAGAAAATTCTGGTTGAAATCTGCTTCTGCAGAAAACGGAGATCGTTTATCAGTCTCCGTTTCGCGATTCATCATTCTCCATTCTGGAAAAAGCAACAGTCTGCTTTTCCCTCTCAAAAGTAAAAAGGGAAATCTTGGCATTTATTACACGTGCCCTTGTGTCTGGTGTTAGCATGCTGACACATACTCTCTCCAATCCCCCAAAATGCTTTTCCCATTTTCCTAGGTACAAACTCATCATTTCTCCACCTTTTTCTCCCTATCCACTCAAGTCAGGAAACTGCTCCTCTTCCCACCTCCTTTTCCCCAAAAGCTGGAATTATCTCTCTTTCTCTATATCACATTCACTGTTCATCTTCTTCATCATCTTCCTCCCAGAAAAACAAAAATGGCTCGAACCAAACAGGCTGCACGAAAAAATGCCTCCATCTGTACACCACCCTCTTCATCGTCATCATACCAATCCAGAGAGCGTTCTCCCTCTCCACCACCTCGCCCTTCACCACCACACTCATCTTCTGCCTCTCCATCTCCTCAAAACAGTCAAGAAGTTCTAAATCTCATGCCTCTGTCTACTTTTCTTCCACCACTATACACTCGACCTACACCAAACTACGCTCAAGTGCCTCCTCATCTTCGCACCAGAATCACCCCTCCACGCCGCTCCATGCGCGTCCAGTCTGGCATTGGAACATCAAAGTCCATGAACCCTAAACCTTACTACTTTATCATTTCAGACTCTGAGAGTGATGACTCTTCTGAATCGTGTCCTCCGGTAGAAAAATCTCCAACACAATCTGAACCACAAAGACACCCGATGCCTACAGTACCAACACCTCCACCACAAAATCCACCAACGACTACTAACCCTTCGACACCCTCAAAATCGGCTTTCTCTTCTGAACCTTCACACGCAACTCCTCCTCATCAAAAACAGAGATCGTTAAATGACATTGTTTCTCCTTCTCCAAACCAAAAGGAACCACTCTCTCAACCAAAACCACCATCTAAACCCATGAGAACCAAAAACACAATCACTATTGCTCAGTTTCTTGCTCGAAAAAATCTCCCAAATCCTCAAAGAAAGAAAACGCTTGCCCCAAAACAAAACCTAAAAAACAGTCAAAAACCAATTTCTCCAGAACAAGAACGTTCTCCAACTGCTCCTTCACAAGAACGTTCACCATCACAAGAACATTCTCCAACTGCCCCTCCACCAAAATCTTCTCCACAAAAGACTTCCAAACGATCTTCCCCTATATCCACATCCTCTGATTCTGAACCATCTCCCCCAACTAAGAAACCAAAACAGAATGCTCCTCCTCTAATCTCCCTTGCAAAATCAAAACTCTTCAATGAAAAATGGGCCCAACGCCCAGTTGGGATAGGAAGAATTTTTATTTTTGATAATCTGGTTGTAAATGGCAATGCTGTTCAGCACCATACGGATGCTCTTGGATGGACCTCCTTCTTAAAAATCTCTGAATCCTTCTTCCCAGAAGTCGTTCGTGCCTTCTATTGCAACGCCAAAACCTTTGCTGACAAATCTCTTTTTATCTCAAAAATAAAAGGAGTAGAAATCAGATTGACTCCAGACATTTTGGCCAACATTCTCCAACTTCCAACAGAAGGACCATCTGTCTATGGTGACAACTGGTATGCAGCTCTGGGTCTTAGAAAGACAGATGTGCAGGCTGAGCTTTTTGAAGAAAACTCCACACGTTATTTAGCCACTTACCTAAAGCCTCTTCCTAAAGTCTTCAACAATATGTGTCAACACACTCTACTTCCACACTGTGGAAGTCATGAGTACGTTTCTGATAATGACGCCCTGCTCATCTATCATCTGTTAAACTGCAAGAGATTGAACTTACCTCATGTCATTCTCCAGCACATGATCTGTGCAGCCCAGAAAGATTACAAAAAGAATACTGTGCCTTATGGCATGGTCCTAACTAAAATCTTCAGGCATTTTGGAGTATCTCTGGCTTCTGAAAAATCCTTGATCAAAATTTCCAAGTTTTCCACAAAAAACTTATCTCACATGCGAAACACCGCCTCTGCTCCAACAAATACTCTTCCATCCTGTCCTATATCGCTCAAAAGGAAGAGATCAGCCGGAAGACGACCTTCCAGAAAGTCTATTTCTCTTTCTTCTCCTTCTACTGATCCCAAGGAAATCCCAAACAAAACTCCTACACCAGAACGTTCTCCACCCTCTCCAGAACGTTCCCCAGAACATATCCCATCACATCCCACTCTTTTCGCTCAAACATCTGGCGTTATCCCTTCACATATTCCCTCTTTTTCTCAACCACCTCACTGCCCTACACATAACTTTAGTACTCTCCTATCTAATCCTCTTCTGTCCACCATGTCTCCACTATTTGTTTCACCACAGAAAACCAGTTCTTCCATTTTTGGAATAAGTCAGTTTCTGAACCTTCCCACTCCTGCTAACCACTCTAACTCATCTGTTGGCCCTCTACCATCCATTTCATCTTCTTTTGCCTCTCTCCCATCCTTATCTGCCATGCCTATTCCCTCCAACACAGTTGTCGCTGCCTCTTCTCAACCCTCCGCTCACATTCCCTCCACTGACACCTTAGCTGCACCCTCAAACTCTGATATCATGGCCGCTCTCCAGATCATCATCACAAGACAAATTCAGCATGATCAAGAGACTGCTCTACTCAGAACTTGGATGGCTGATCATCTTGCTCCCAAGCTGGGAATTCCACCTCCGCCTCCTCATCCGGTGCCTCCTCCCTCTCAGATCCCTCCTGCTGGAAAATCCTCCTCCTCCGAAGGATCTTCTCCCTCCCTAGCATCTTAGGTCTATCCCTTGTGTCTTTTTGGATGACAAAGGGGGAGAATTAAGTTTAGATTTTCTTTTACTGTTCTCTTGTTGTTCTGCATCTTTTATTGTATCTTTGCCAAAATTAATGAACTTGTGTTATCTTTAATGAAACTCCTTCTGATTGCATTTAAAAAGTTTATCTGATGTTGAATTAACAAATGCACAAATTGAGGGGGAGCTGTTACAGCTCTTTATAATAGAATCAAATTAAAATCTAAATTAACATGTTTGTCATAATCAAAAAGGGGGAGATTGTTGAGACAAACTCTCTATTTTAAAGTTTTGATGAAAATAAACAAAAGTTAATTAAGAATGTTAATTATGATTCTAAATGTTATGTTAATTTAACTTGTGCTTTTGAGTGGATTTAATCAAGAACAGAATCAAGCAAAGCAAAGAAAACAACAACAAGAACACTAAAACAAAGAAAGAGCTACAGCCTCGAAAAAGTTCATCACAGCATGTTGTTCAAAGTTTATCTACATCGTTAACAAAGAATCTGCTCTGGAAATCACTCATATCTAACAAACACATGGCAAGGAACAAGCACAAATAATCCAGACTCAAAAAGGACATTTGATCGCAAAGATTAAAGAGTTCAAACATGGACAAAAGTCATGACGGCTTAAGAACTCCAAAATTCAAATGTCAAAGAAAACTTGATCAAACTGGGTATATGACAAGACAAGAACAAAGGAAATACAGAACATTCAAAACGGGAACTCCAGAATGATTATTGAAGCTCAAGAACGTTCAAACTGATAAAACCAAGAACGTTAATCATTCTCCGTTTTCTGCACATCAACAGCAGCCTTGCACCCTCTCTGTTTCAGTCTGCAAATTCGATTCAAATCTTCTCCAACCTCCTCTAGCTTCACTCAAGACTCAAGACAAAATATGTACCATCCAAGATCAATGAAGAAATGTCAAAGAAAGGACAGAAGTGCTTTCAATGCTAAAACATCAAAAGTCAAAAAGCTGTTTTCAAAGCAACATTATTTTTATTCTAAAAATAATGTTTTAGTCAAAAAAGCATGGCCTCTCCAACAGCTATTTCGTACATCTCCAGCCTATAAATAGAAGGCCATTATCTCAGTTCTCAGCAAGAAATTCAAGTGCAAAGTAATCAACATTATACAATCACACTTAAACTTGAAATTCTGAAAAAACAGAGGAAACATTACTTTCTGCAAATTCGCAAAACAGCCACTGCAGCTCATTCATATATCAGTTGCGAAATTGTCATTAGATACTCTGTAAAGAATCTATTCTCAAACAAGAGTTGAGTAATATCAGATTCTGTCAAAAATCAATCATTTGTAAAAACTCAAACTATAAGAGTTTCGTTATAGTTTGTTTAAGATTGCTTCCTATCAAGGTTAGATAGGTGCTGTGATTGCTTTCTGGGTGGAAAGTAATTAAGAAAGAAATAGATCAAGGTTGATTTATTCTAGGTGTTGTATCACAGTGTGAGGACTGGACGTAACCCACGTTGGGTGAACCAGGATAAATCTGTGTGTGGTATTCTCCTTCCTTTCTTCTTCTTTATTATACTGCATTAATCATTTGATATAAAGTATAAACTAATTTTCTGCTAATTAAAGAACGTTCTCTGTTTTATAACATAAACCAAGAACGTTCTCCGTTTTCTGTTTTATAACCAAGATCATTCTTGAGTTATTTTCTTAAGTTTTAACAGGAATTTTTAAAAGGCATATTTACAATTCAAACCCCCCTTTCTTGTAAATCAATATTGTTACTTCAAGTGAGTCATTCTTCAATTGTGATAGACTGAGAAATCACAATTTTTTCGAGTATATAAAATTATTTGATAAATTATTTATAGTTTTTAGCATTTTTTATTTATTTATAAAAAAATATATATGAATGCTATCTTCAAATAAAAAGTTAAATCAATTATAATGTCAAATTTTTCGTTTTATGTATGTATCGTATTCTTTGTAATATAATGTTTCTTATCATAATATCATCTATGTACCTGTCATCTCTATCAAACACATATATAACTCTTTATTTTGTTCATATCCTATTGTGTCTCTATCACATGTCTATAAAAAATAAACAGTATATCATCTACGTGTAAAAAATGTCTCGTTTCTTATTCTATCATGTATCTACCACACGTGTCTATCAACAATGATTATGTTTCTTATTCTATCATATCTCTATTACATCGTGTCTGCCCACATTAGCACTAAAACAGTTATTACGTAAAACTTTTATACTTTTATATTTACGTGGTTAAAAAAATTATATCTCTATATGTTTAATAGAAAAATTAATTGTTGTTTATGTATTATAGCTGTCTACTTTATAAAATATAATACAAAATCATTTTGAGCTGATATGTAAATATATAATCCTTATTATTATAGAAATATAATTTTTATCTAAAAAACAAACTATCCAATGAGAAAACTACGTGAGATATACATTGTCAATAAGTAATTTAACTTTTTGCGTGTGCTCGTCGCGTTATGTCTTTTTTATTTGTAAGATTGACGAAACAATTGTGTTAGTGTATGATTTGTATGATTGGTGACTTTAATGATGGAGAATAATAATTATTTTCTTCGATCTGACTGTTTTTCTTTGTACGATTGACGAAACAATTGTGTTATTATATGAGTTGTATGATTGGTGACTTTAAATGATGGAGAATAATAATTATTTTCCTCTATGAGATTCTTTTGACGAAACAATTGTGTTATTGTATGAGTGATGGAGAAAAATAATTATTTTCTTGTGTTATGATATATTATATTACATGGTGATGGATAATAATAATAATAATATATATAATAATAATAATAATATAATAATATAATAATAATAATGTTGATACTTTTATATATAGGTAAATATGAATTTACAATAATAACAAAATAATGTGATACTATATGTAATGGTAGAAAAGTTTGTAGAGATGGTTGAACTTTGTTAATGTTACGACAGTTCAATGGTTTTATTTGGATATAGAGGGACGAAAAGGGAGAATTTTTAGAGAGTTTGATCAATTGAGATGGTGTTATGATAATAAGTCATTATTCAATTGTGATGTATAGAGAAATCACAATTTTCATGATAGTAAGTCATTCTTCAATTGTGATAGATAGAGAAATCACAATTTTTTCAGGTATATAAATACTTCAATATTAATTATATTTTTTTAGCATTTTAATTTATTTTAAAAATATATGAAGTTAAATAAATTATAAGTAAATTTTAATCATTCTATCAAATATAAATAAACACTGACAAGATAACTTTATCATGTCCATATCATATATTGTCTTTATCTTATTTCTTATCATATATTATGTCTTTATCTTAGCATGTCCATCAAAGAGACTCGAAAAGTTTTGTTTTGATGATTGACAAAAGAAGTTTTGGAATGACAAGAATGCAAAAGATCATCAAACTAACGACTCTTAAGTTATATGATTTTCTTCATTTGTATCGAGTATTTTGAATATGTAAGTGAAAATAAAACTCTCTAAAATAAAATAAATCACACACTATGACATTCATTTAAAAATATTTTTACATCAAAATATTTTTTTAAACACTTAATAATTAATTGCACTATCAATTATCCTTTTAAATGTGCTTCGGTGTCAGATTCTTATGACCATAATCGAACAATTTTGTATTTTTATGAGTTGTGATAACTTTTGAAAGTTGAACCATATATCATGAAAAATAATTGACATTTGGTCCCTTTTCTCAATTTAAATTTTAATTTGGTGATATGACAATAATTTTAGTGATATGTACTTGAACATGTGAAAAATCATGATAATATGGAATTGAATATTAAATGTGAAGTCTATGATGAGAGGAAAAAAATATAATATATATGCAAGTCAGGTTTGTAGTCGAGCTAGTTAGAGAATATATTACATTTTTAATTTGGTCGATGTCAATGTACATTTTAAATCTGAACTTGGATATTGGAAAGGAGAGTAAGAATTTATAAACAATTTTTTAATGAAAGTGGAGATTACATTTCTAAATTTAGTAATTTTTCCAAGGTAGAAAGTGCATAAATTCACAGCTTTTGTATGGTAATGTTAAGGAAATTTCTATAAAGTTCGTCTATAGTGACAGTATAGGTATGTGACAAGATGTTCTTGTAAAGACGATTAACAATAAAAAAAAAAGATGTCCATTGTGTCACAGATGATCACATGTTAGTGGGTCCAGTACTGATTCAAGATAATATATATCCAAAAGATTAGTTATAGCCGTTGGAAAACCACTAATAGAAAATAGTCCAAGTAAAATATCATCATTATTCTTCATATGAGTTCCAGTACTACCACTATGTTGTTGGGACTAACAAACGATTAAAGTGTTTCTCCCGACCCATACCCCAGCCAATGGCCTTAATACGTCTTAATACGCAACCATTACATGAGACTCCCATAATAATAACAAAGTTTTTAATAGAGTTGTGAAAGGAAAATGTAATTATTATTTTATTATCTATTTAAAGATATTCCTATCTCCACTTTTTAGGAAAGAAAATATACAGATGTTCGTTAGGTTTGATTGTGGTAAAATATGTTGCGATGGATCATGCCATCCCATAAAGTGATATAAGAGTCTTCCAACCTTTGGCATGGATGTGTGCAAGTTCTCTGGGTTATCAAGAAAATGAACTTGTCAGTTGCTCAAGATCACTACAGTGAGGCTGCATATATTTTAACTGGTGCCTGATGCCGCTGCAATACGTGAGTAA
This sequence comes from Cicer echinospermum, assembly GCA_002896215.2. Classification (NCBI taxonomy): domain Eukaryota; kingdom Viridiplantae; phylum Streptophyta; class Magnoliopsida; order Fabales; family Fabaceae; genus Cicer; species Cicer echinospermum. The sequence continues at coordinate 11,559 of PGTU02001302.1, forward strand.
GAGTTAGACTTGAATAGAGTATGAACATTTGATTTTGTATGAGATTATCAACTATATTTGTCGAAGCACAAAAACGTCCCAATGACAATTAGTAATCCTAACACATACCAATTGAAACCTCAAAAAGTCAATATACACCTGCTTTTTATCCACATTTGGAGACGAATAACTCAATAATAAATTATTTTGGCCTAGGAGTTCAGCCACCCATAGAACAAAAATCGAAATTTAAGCATTATTTTTGGTGGGTTTTCATTATTTTATGCATTAGTCTATGTAAATGATATTAAAGGGAAGTGATATCCCATAAGATGTTATCGTCAACGCACACTGAAAAGAATCTAGCAAATCCTTTCACGAAAGGTCTAACACAGAGAGGCGAGCATGATTAGTATTAAAGAGATACTATCATTTTGTAACGATGACGGTGAAATGTAGATACCAATATTACCCCTCATATACTAAAATTTATATCAACTGGGTCTTATATGGTTGATTATCGAAATCTCTATCGACCTCATAACATTTGGAAAGTAACATTAAGATGTGCTAATAAGAGAGTATCAAAATAGATAAAGACACAGAGTAAAACACCTCTATAGAAGTCAATAAGAAGCTGACTTGAACTAATTAGATACATGTCACAAAGATAAAAGTGACCTTGGACTATCAATATACAAAAGTATGGTTGAGGAAATGATTGTCTCCTAATAAGTAGAGACAACATTAAACATATAGTAGTTGATCAGATGTGGAATGTATGGTAAATTAAATAAGGGATATTGGCATTATTTGTATAATAAAATGTCTGACGCCCGTATAATAAGATAAATAGGAAGCTAAGCCAAATTCCATAGAATTCAGAGAACTTTTTGGATCTCTTTAAAGAGATGTCTCACGCGAAAAAGGATATGAGTAACAACAAAGAATCCTTAAATAAAATAGGATGAATCAAATATCCTTTTTTAACATTTCAGTCAATGGCTAGACCAAATAAATTAAGGAGTGATAATCCAATGATGTAGTTAATAGCACACACTTGTATCTAAAGAAATGGATTGAACTAATCGAAAAGACTAAATGATACTAAAAACCAAATACCCTTTCGGGCGCGCAACTAAGAGTAGTTGACAAATCATAATTAAGGATAAGTAAGGTGGGGTTTCGAAAGTCGTAAAAGTGAAACATTTATGTAAAAGAGCGCATGCAGATATCCATGAAAGACATGTAACTAGAAGATATATTTTGAAAATGGGGGGATATAAGACGGGAAATTGTGTCTCAAAAATAAATATTTTGGAATTTCTATAATAGCTAAGTTTAAGGAACAAAAGAAAAATATATAACTATATAAGTGAAGGTACAATATGGAGTAACAAAAGTGATTCGCCCAATGCTTTTGATTTCTACATCAACACATGCATATGTTAAGTACCACTAAAAGATTTAACATTAATCTTTCTCAATAGTTAGATTTTCTTAACCAATGATTTGAGGGTTCAACGTAGTTTGTATTTCTTTCACTCAATTGAAGGTATGAGTATCTCTACTATAATAGAGAAATTCTAGGAGGCAGAAAAGATAAGAGCAAAAATCATTGTTACATGGTCAAGTATCTGCTCAAATATTTTCTTGAGTCATTGTCTTCTTTTCTCTGCACGAGAGTAAATGAAGAGAACTTTATTCTGTAAATCTATCATTGATCGATAAGCTTTGATGTATCATGTGCAATTCACTTCAAAGATTCCAAAAGTATCATGAAAGATGATTTTCTAGTTGAACCCATTTGCATTTCAATATATAAGATTGGGGATGGCGAATCGAAACCCTAAAACTACAAGTTGTTGATCACCACACACCTGTTTAGAATTGCTTTTTCGTACAACCCTTCATCATCCATCAATTTCATCATCTTTTTAACTCATATTATAACACACCACCCTCTCAACAACAAGATCCAGACGTTTATCCAAACTGATGAAACAGCCGCCACTCAGAAATACAAAGAGAATGACTTGTAAACTTTAAGAAAATTAAAAATGAAAATTTAAGCACTTGAAGAACTATTGAATAAGTTGAAATGCGAGTACTTTAAATAAAATACAAGATGTAAAAATAAATAAAGTGTGTAAAGTAGTAATTGTTGAAATGAGGAATGAACACACACAATAATTATACCCTAGTTCGACCTCTAACAACTACGGCCTAGGTGTATGTTTAACATAAATCACCACTTTTCTTTTTCTAAGATTAGATAACTTATTTTATTTATTTTAAAAAAGTTTTAAAACAAAAAAAAAGTAATTCAATTATTTAGAAATCTTAAAATAAAATTAAAAATCATTAAAAAATTGATTTAAAAATTATTAAAGTGATATTATTTTATTTTAAAATGAATTGTCAGATTCCAT
>PGTU02001303.1:0-11484 GCA_002896215.2 Cicer echinospermum
TGAAATAAGCATCTCTTGATGCCCTTTTATAAGTCTACAAATGAAGTTGGGTTCAACTTTTTGATCTATATTTAATTAACAAATTATAATATAATATGATCAACAATTTAATACTTTTATTATTTTTTCAAACCCCATGTCATTGAGAGACGATTGGTCCCAATTTTGTATTTAGTTAAATTATTGTTAGATTTTTTAAAATTTACTCTTGCGTAAGAAAATGCATTATAATTTCTTTTGCTTCGTGCTTGGGTATGGCGTATGTTCATATTGAGGTTGTTAGGGGATTTTAAAATTAAATCATTGAAAACTATATCATAAAATTTGTTAATAAAATTTAGATGAATTTTTAAATGGATTGAAATCAATTGTATGTTGACAAACATTTATATGTTCACACTATGGTTGTTAAGAAATTTGAAAATTGAATCATCATATTTGTTAATACAATATTAATTTAAAAATATTTGCGGATTTGCAAGTGTTCGTACCACTTTGTTGGTTACAAAATTAAGATATATAAAAATATTTAAATATGTATTACAAAATATTATCCAAGTTTATATGAAATTACATATGATTTATAAAATATTATATTATGTGTATTTTAGTTTTATTAACACTTTTATCTAAAACATACTCAAAATTCATTCAAACATACATTATTTTTCTAGCTTTTTGACATATGATGGATAAACTATATAATTAATTGATAAGTGATAAATATTTGTTTTCTTATATGCTTTATTAGAAAACTATAATTAATTTGTTATAATTTCTTCAAAATTTCATCTTGAAAACATTTAAGAAACAAATTGCAATGGAAGTACATATATTAAGAAAAATTTATAGCAAATTCAATATCTTAATTTTAATTTTATGCCTGGATGTTCTTAAAATAACCTTTTTATATGAATGTGTTAAACTTTGACTTTTTATTAATCAACATAAATAAGTATTTTTATAGGAGTTATGTTTTGAAAAAGATAAAACAATGCATCAAGTAAATTTAAAGGGAGCTTATATTCAAAGACAGTTTTTCAAAAATGTTGCTTATAATTAGACACAAAAAAGAAATAATAGAATTGAGATCCTTTGGTAAAGAGTTTCCACTCAATTGCAAGTGGAATAACGTGTTTATATGTTTAAACTGTAGTTGTTGAGGTATCTGATAATTGAATTATTGTTTTTATTAAGATAATATTAACAAAATAAATATCCATTTGCACATATCATAGTTCGTTGGTTAGCATATTAAGATAGATATTATTGTACTAAAATAATAAAAAGTTTATAATTAAAATACTTTCAAATTTTAGAAGAAATTATTAAAATGTAATCTTTCCATTTATATTTTTAAGTATAACATGTTCATAGATATATATCATCCTTTAATAGTAATTTTATTATTATTATTATTATTATTTATTATTATTATTATTATTATTTATATTATTATTCTTATTATTATTATGAGTGTGTCTGTGTACCCAAAAAATCAACTTTATTCAATATTAAATATTCTCAAAATTTCATTTGACAGATATTAGTATGATATAACACCACTATATTGTTTTATGCATTTGTAATCAACAATTGTCTTGTGGTGGCTGATATAATACTATATTATTGTTAGTGTATTATAATTTTTCAAATGCTTTTATATAAAATATATTTAAAATACACCCTAATATTCAAATACACTTTTTTTTAATTGCTCGACACCTGATGAGTAACCTTACAATTTATCGAACAGTGATAAACATCTTTTGTATATTAATGTGCTGAACTTCAACTTTTTATTTACTAAGATAATTTAGTAGTATTAATAAGAGATATATTTTAAAATGCATAATAAATACATCTAGTAATTGGAAAGGGAGCTCCTTTAAAAAGAAAGTTTTTCAAAACGGTACTTATAATTATGGACAGATGGAGTATTAGAATTGACAAGAGTAAATATAAGTTTGCAAAGTCGTTATTAGTGGATCTGAAAATTGAATCATCGTATTTTTTAATACAATATTAGCAAAATATTCATTCATTTGCACGAATCGCATTTCATTTGTCACCATTTTCAAATAGATTTTTTTACAATTAAAATATTTATAAGCTTGTTATAAAATGCAGACAGAGTTTAGAGGAAATTATTCGAATATAATATATTATTTTACACTTTTAAGTATAACATATGTTCTTACATATATACTCTCTTTCTAAAGTAAAACTAATATATTTCTATGACATTTTAAATTTCTGAACCCGCAAACCCTGCCCTGACATAAAATATATATATTATATAATATATATATATATATTATATATTATATATATATATATTATTTCTCTCTATAGTTGAAGTATAATTATAATTTAGTTGTTGAATTTGATTTGTTAATTTCATTGGTTTATGCACTTCTTTTAATAAAAATATTTATAGCGAGCATATTGTTTTTTAGTTTTGTTTTGTATATGGTTGTATTTTATGTATTGAAATGCTACGATGTGATAAAGTTTTTTGATTTTTTAGATGTTGAATTATTTAAAACTAAATTACAATTTTAAGTATTCAAAAAATTTATCATCAAAAGGTTTCTTTATGAGTTTCCTAAATTTATAATATAGCTTTTGTGTTTCTGAAATTAAAAATAATAGAGCAGTAACTACAAAATATGATAAATAAAAGAAATGTAAAAATCTTAGCACGCTTTGCATACGGATCTTTCGGTTGTCTTGGATATTCGTAAGGTTTATGGAGTCATTGTTTTGAAAGCATTGCTATACGTTGAGGTTTGTTTGAAACCTCTATATATTTTAATAATTTGTACATTGATAATATATATTTAAATTTAGAGTTTTATCGAGATAATAATATTGGTTTTTTTTATCATAAACACATAAACATCGATCACCCATGTTATTTGTTCTTATGATTGAGTTTTGAAAGGACACGGTGATACATGAGAACCAACATACTTATATATAAACAAACATAAAATAAAATATATAAAAAAATCCACATATGACACGAGATATCATACAAATACATAATGAAATAAAATAAGAAAATTGTGCGATACACAAACACCCATGCAATAGTAAAATTATCCCTTCAAGCCAAACGGGTCTTATTTAGAAGATATAAGAAACAAACTTTATCATGACAAGATCTAGCTATTATTTATTAATGACCGGTTGGATGCGTTTTAAATAACCACTAGGTAGCTAGATAGCTAGATAGTAATTAATTATCCTGATTTAGTGAGGAGTTCTTGTGCCTTTATCTCAAAGGAGAAAGGTTTTCCGTTGGGTGGAGGGGTTGCAGAGTCATTAGCATTCCAAATAAAAATGCCACGAAGTGATTCAGCATCGAGGAGATCGATAACACCCTCAAGGAAGTCTTCTCGTGAAATTTTACCTGCGTCATCTAGATCAGTACTAGCTCCTGCCAGAAGTTTTTTAGAACCGTAGACGTCTGATAGACTAAGAAAGATATTTTTAAACTCATCCTTTGATTTGATAGTCTCAAAGTAGAACTGATAGTCCACCCAATCAATATAATCATGGCGAGCCAAAAATAGTGTATGGTACTTGGAATTGACTGGTTTAGATGGAGCAATGGAAACCACATCGACAGATAGATCAGTATCCTCCTTAAGTCTCTTTATAACATCCCCCACACCAGAAGAGAAATCTCCACCATCGGATGTGATGTACTCATAGTTGATATCAATGCCATCTATTATGTTAAAGCTCCAAGGATCCTTGACTTCGTTGTATTGCTGGATGATCTTTTTGAGTGAGTTTACAGCATTGTCAGGCCATTCTACTTTTGAAGCAGGATTGAATGGATGTTTATCACCACGACCACCGATGCTTATTACAACCTTCACATTTTTATGATTTTGCTTGAGTTCCTTCACTTTTTCAGGACTGAAGAAATGAACGTTCCAATTGGGGTTGAAAACTCCTGTGCCTTTTCCACTATCATCGTAAGTCTCTGTGGCAAAGCCTAAAATGAAGTGGAATTGGTGGATCTTGGAGTTGATGATATCAGTTGGGAAATTATGTAAAGTGTCTGGATATGGCTTCACGCCAATGTATTCTCGAAAAATGATTGGCTTCACATCACTGTCTTTGATTTGACGAGAATCAGACATTGTGATAAAAATTTGAATTTGGATTGATCTCTTTTGTTGGTTTAGATATTTGTGGTATTGTTGGGTGAAATAAGCATCTCTTGATGCCCTTTTATAAGTCTACAAATGAAGTTGGGTTCAACTTTTTGATCTATATTTAATTAACAAATTATAATATAATATGATCAACAATTTAATACTTTTATTATTTTTTCAAACCCCATGTCATTGAGAGACGATTGGTCCCAATTTTGTATTTAGTTAAATTATTGTTAGATTTTTTAAAATTTACTCTTGCGTAAGAAAATGCTATATAATTTCTTTTGCTTCGTGTTTGGGTATGGCGTATGTTCATATTGAGGTTGTTAGGGGATTTTAAAATTAAATCATTGAAAACTATATCATAAAATTTGTTAATAAAATTTAGATGAATTTTTAAATGGATTGAAATCAATTGTATGTTGACAAACATTTATATGTTCACACTATGGTTGTTAAGAAATTTGAAAATTGAATCATCATATTTGTTAATACAATATTAATTTAAAAATATTTGCGGATTTGCAAGTGTTCGTACCACTTTGTTGGTTACAAAATTAAGATATATAAAAATATTTAAATATGTATTACAAAATATTATCCAAGTTTATATGAAATTACATATGATTTATAAAATATTATATTATGTGTATTTTAGTTTTATTAACACTTTTATCTAAAACATACTCAAAATTCATTCAAACATACATTATTTTTCTAGCTTTTTGACATATGATGGATAAACTATATAATTAATTGATAAGTGATAAATATTTGTTTTCTTATATGCTTTATTAGAAAACTATAATTAATTTGTTATAATTTCTTCAAAATTTCATCTTGAAAACATTTAAGAAACAAATTGCAATGGAAGTACATATATTAAGAAAAATTTATAGCAAATTCAATATCTTAATTTTAATTTTATGCCTGGATGTTCTTAAAATAACCTTTTTATATGAATGTGTTAAACTTTGACTTTTTATTAATCAACATAAATAAGTATTTTTAATAGGAGTTATGTTTTGAAAAAGATAAAACAATGCATCAAGTAAATTTAAAGGGAGCTTATATTCAAAGACAGTTTTTCAAAAATGTTGCTTATAATTAGACACAAAAAAGAAATAATAGAATTGAGATCCTTTGGTAAAGAGTTTCCACTCAATTGCAAGTGGAATAACGTGTTTATATGTTCAAACTGTAGTTGTTGAGGTATCTGATAAATTGAATTATTGTTTTTATTAAGATAATATTAACAAAATAAATATCCATTTGCACATGTCATAGTTCGTTGGTTACCATATTAAGATAGATATTATTGTACTAAAATAATAAAAAGTTTATAATTAAAATACTTTCAAATTTTAGAAGAAATTATTAAAATGTAATCTTTCCATTTATATTTTTAAGTATAACATGTTCATAGATATATATCATCCTTTAATAGTAATTTTATTATTATTATTATTATTATATTATTATTATTATTATTATTATTAATTATTATTATTATTATTATTATTATTATTATTCTTATTATTATTATGAGTGTGTCTGTGTACCCAAAAAATCAACTTTATTCAATATTAAATATTCTCAAAATTTCATTTGACAGATATTAGTATGATATAACACCACTATATTGTTTTATGCATTTGTAATCAACAATTGTCTTGTGGTGGCTGATATAATACTATATTATTGTTAGTATATTATAATTTTTCAAATGCTTTTATATAAAATATCATTTAAATAACCTAATATTCAAATTACACTTTTTTTTTAATTGCTCGATACATGATGAGTAACCTTACAAATAGTCGAACAGTAATAAACACTCTTTTGTTATATTAATGTGTGCTGAAATTCAACTTTTTATTTACTAAGAATAAATTTATTAGTATTAATAAAGAGATATATTTTTAAAAATGCATAATAAATACCCATCTAGTAATTGGAAAGGAGGATATTTTAAAAAGAGTTTTTCAAAACAGTACTTATAATTATGGACAGATGGAGTAGTAGAATTGGACAACAGTAAATATAAGTTTGCAAAGTCTTGTTAGTGGATCTGAAAATTGAATCATCGTAGTTTTTTAATATAATATTTAGCAAACATATTCATTCATGTGCCACGAATACGCATTCATTTGTCACCGTTTTCAATAGATTTTTTTTACAATTAAAATATTTATAAAGCTGTTATAAAATGCAGACAGAGTTTAGAGGGAAATTATTCGTACATAATATGATTATTTTACACTTTTAAGTATAACATACTGTTCTTACATATATTACTCTCCTCTAAAGTAAAACTAATATATTTGAAAATGACATTTTAAATTCTGAACGCAAACCCTGCCCTGACATAAAATATAATATAATCTATAATATATATATATATATATATATATATATATAATATTATATTATTTCTCTCTAGTTGTTGAAGTATAATAATAATTTAGTTGTTGAATTTTGATTTGTTAATTTCATTGGTTTAGTTGCACTTCTTTTTGATAAAGGAATATTTTAAGCAAGCATATTGTTTTTTAGTTTTTGTTTTGGTATATCGTTGTGTATTTTATCTATTAAATGATACGATGTGATAAAAGTTTTTTGATTTTTTTAGATATTGAATTATTTAAAACTAAATTTCAATTTTAAGTATCAAAAATTTATCATCAAAAGGTTTCTTTATGAGATTTCCTAAATTTATAATACAGCTTTTGTGTTTCTGAAATTAAAATAATATAGCAGTTAAAAAAAAGGTAACTACAAATATGATAAATAAAAGAAATGCAAAATCTAACACACTTTGCATACGGATCTTTCGGTTGTCTTGATATTCGTAAGGTTTATGGAGTTATTGTTTAGAAAGCATTGCTATACGTTGAGGTTTGTTTGAAACCTCTATATATTTTAATATAATATATATTTAAATTTAGATTTTTATAGAGATAATAATATTGGTTTTCTTTTTATCATAAACACATAAACATCGATCACCCATGTTATTTGTTCTTATGATTGAGTTTTGAAAGGACACAAGTGATACATGAGAACCAACATACTTATATATAAACAAACATAAAATAAAATATATTAAAAAATCCACATATGACAGGAGATATCATACAAATACATAATGAAATAAAAAAAAGAAAATTGTGCGATACACAAACACCCATGCAATAGTAAAATCATCTCTTCAAAGCCAAACGTGTCTTATTTAGAAGATATAAGAAACAAACTTTAGCATGACAAGATCTAGCGATTATTTATTAGTGACCCGTAGAATGCGTTTAAATAACTACTATGTAGCTAGATAGCTAGATAGTAATTTAATTATCCTGATTTAGTGAGGAGTTCTTGTGCCTTTATCTCAAAGGAGAAAGGTTTTCCGTTGGGTGGGGGGGTTGCAGAGTCATTAGCATTCCAAATAAAAATGCCACGAAGTGATTCAGCATCGAGGAGATCGATAACACCCTCAAGGAAAGTCTTCTCGTGAAATTTTACCCTGCGTCATCTGGATCAGTACTAGCTCCTGCCAGAAGTTTCTTAGAACCGTAGACGTCTGATAGACTAAGAAAGATATTTTTAAACTCATCCTTTGATTTGAGAGTCTCAAAGTAAAACTGATAGTCCACCCAATCAATATAATCATGGCGAGCCAAAAATAGTGTATGGTACTTGGAATTGACTGGTTTAGATGGAGCAATGGAAACCACATCGACAGATACATCAATATCCTCCTTGAGTCTCTTTATAACATCCCCACACCAGAAGAGAAATCTCCACCATCGGATGTGATCTACTCATAGTTGATATCAATGCCATCTATTATGTTAAAAGCTCCAAGGATCTTTGACTTCGTTGTATTGTTGGATGATCTTTTTGAGTGAGTTTACAGCATTGTCAGGCCATTCTACTTTTGAAGCAGGATTGAATGGATGTTTATCACCACGACCACCGATGCTTATTACCACCTTCACATTTTTATGATTTTGCTTGAGTTCCTTCACTTTTTCAGGACTGAAGAAATGAACGTTCCAATTGGGGTTGAAAACTCCTGTGCCTTTTCCACTATCATCGTAAGTCTCTATGGCAAAGCCTAAAATGAAGTGGAATTGGTGGATCTTGGAGTTGATGATATCAGTTGGGAAATTATGTAAAGTGTCTGGATATGGCTTCATGCCAATGTATTCTCGAAAAAATGATTGACTGTCACATCACTGTCTTTGATTTGACGAGAACCAGACATTGTGATAAAATTTTGAATTTGGATTGATCTCTTTTGTTAGTTTAGATTTTTGTGGTATTGTTGGGTGAAATAAAGCATCTCTTGATGCCCTTTTATAAATCTACAAATGAAGTTGGGTTCAACTTTTTGAACTATATTTAAATTAACAAATTATAATATAATATGGTCAACAATTTAATACTTTTATTATTTTTTTTCAAACCCCATTTCATTGAGAGAGACGATTGTCCCATTTTGTATTTATATAGTTAAATAATTATATTGTATAATTAATTTTAAATTATTGTTTGATTTTTTAAAAATTTACTCTTGCGTAAGAAAATGCTATATAATTTCTTTTGTTTCGTGCTTGGGTATGGCGTATGTTCATATTGAGGTTGTTAGGGGATTATAAAATTAAATCATTGAAACTATATCATAAAATTTGTTAATAAAATTTAGATGAATTTTTTAAATGGATTGAAATCATTGTATGTTGACAAACATTTATATGTTCACACTATGGTTGTAAGAAATTTGAAAATTGAATCGTCATATTTGTTAATACAATATTAATTTAAAAATATTTGCGGATTGCAAGTGTTCGTAGCACTTTGTTGGTTACCAAATTAAGATATATATAAAAATATTTAAAGATGTATTACAAAATATTAACTAAGTTTATATGAAATTATATATGATTTATAAAATATTATATTATGTGTATTTTAGTTTTATTAACACTTTTATCTTTAACATACTCAAAATTCATTCAAACATACTTTATTTTTCTAGCTTTTTGACATATGATGGATAAACTATATAATTAATTGATAAGTGATAAATATTTATTTTCTTATATGCTTTATTAGAAAACTATAATTAATTTGTTATAATTTCTTCAAAATTTCACCTTGAAAACATTCAAGAAACAAATTGCAATGGAAGTACATATATTAAGAAAAGTTTATAGCAAATTCAATATCTTAATTTTAATTTTATGCCTGGATGTTCTTAAAATAACCTTTTTATATGAATGTGTTAAACTTTTGAATTTTTATTAATCAACATAAATAAGTATTTTTAATAGGAGTTATGTTTTGAAAAAGGATAAAACAATGCATCAAGTAAATTTAAAGGAGCTTATATTTAAAGACAAAGTTTTCAAAAATGTTGCTTATAATTAGACACAAAAAAGAAATAATAGGAATTGAGATCCTTTGTTAAAGAGTTTCAAATCAATTGCAAACGTGTATATGTGTTTACACTGTAGTTGTTGATGTGATATCCTAAACCCCAAAAATAATGTATATAATATTTATATTATATTTCTATAAAATTTGCAGCAGATAAATAAAAAATATGTTTCCAAGAAAATAAATGATTTATTTTTAACTTAGGATATCACTTTCTCAAAAGTCAAAAGAAACACTTTAAACTTATTTTCTCCATTAAAATAGTGTAATCTCAATGAGCTTGATTTAAGTATTATTAAACTTGATTTAATTTAAAAACTTACTAGTACTTTCTAAGATTTTAATACAAAAATTCATTTCAAATTAAATAAGTAAAATACAATTTAAACCATTATTCCCTGGTATCACCTATCAGAGTGTGGCTCCTCCCAAACTTGAACTTCAAGATTCATTAATCTGTAATAAATGTAATTTTGCAAACGCAGGACCAAGCCAGTCAGACACAAACAACGAAGGAGGTGAGTTTCGAAATCATGATGACAGTATAATACAAGAAGAACACACAAACAATCATAATAGAACTGTATCATTACACAAACATTTCATCAAGAAAATATCACATAAAAAGGTAAATCACTCAAGAAAAATCAATAAAGTTCACTATAACATCAAATCGTTTAAGATAAATTATCACCACACACGATATATATTAATCACAACAAAACAATCACAATAAAATGCAATGTTATGCATGAGCTTAGACTCTACTGTCACAATGTGGTACCATTTCTAACTCTGAAGTATTTGGTTAGGAGGTTTGATACTATGCCACCATCACGCGTGGACGGACAATTCAAATTGGCCCTGTTCTCATAGATCACTCAACTCAAACCCGAGACACATATACGTGATAGTCGAGATTAAATGTGTGTTGTGTGGGTAGCTCCCAAAATTTGGAGTGCTACCTCAAAGTCACCTAGAATTCCCACCCGAATACCTCCAAGGTCTAACAATCTTGCCTTAAGGCTCGACAACAGACGGCCACGATCAGGCTCATTCAGTTGTACTTCCCCGGAATCATAGGCTTGTCAGGGCCTCCTACCTATATGATGACAAAATAATCTCCACTTCACAAATTCACAATATTTATTTTCACCCATCGTTGGTATATGATACTCCATTAAAAACGTCATCTCAAACACAAATTGAAATCACCATTATTTCATCAACTATTGGGTTAATTCAATATTCTCATCACGGTTTAGAACATCACTTTTATCATCACAATAAACTCATCACAAATTGTATAGCATCAGTATCATCAATCAACACATTATCACAATAAACTTATCACAATTTATAACATCACAATTTATTAATCGTACATCATCATCATTACATAAAATTATCATAACACATCCATCTTTTGTTATCACATCACATAAACTATCCAATCACATATATATATAAATTAATTTGACACCCAATATCACAATAATATCAATATCACACATTCAAATAAATTAATCAATCACACCCTACAAATATTTCATTCTCTATTTTAAATCTCACAATTCCATATTTGCACATTAATTAATTTTATCCCTTAAAGGCTACTGTCATACGTAGCGAGCCCCGATTAATTAATTTATATGTTTAATGGACTAGTTAAATGAATGAAATAACATCCTCAATTTGGGCGAAAATGTAGAGAAAGTTTTCTGGACAGCTATCGATCACCCGGTGTCAAACGATAGTTTTTGTGTGTTTTCTCATGGTTTTACGCCCTTCCCAACTCCTTCTCTTTTTTTGTTTGTATTTATTTTTTACATTAGGCAGTTCATACATGAGTCAAACTCATTGGTCC
>PGTU02001307.1:0-15518 GCA_002896215.2 Cicer echinospermum
ATGCAAGTTAATGAGATAAATAAAACTATTGCCACAAGCAATATTTCAAGGTTAAGTGAGGAAACAAACTTGAACAAACCAAAGCCTTGCAGGTGTCCTGTTTCCATGTCAAGAGGCAGTGTACAACCTCAATCTGACCAAATGGCCAAAATCTAAAACATAAAGAACACATGTTCAAAAGATGATAAACTGTCACAACAAGATTAATAATTCTAATTGGCAACAACCTACCAACAAATCGGTCTATTTAAAGTAAAACCAAATTAGTTGGTTTTAAGGGATGAAATAAATTGGTAGTCAAACTATTGGTATTCAAATAAAATACTTGGCGTTTATATATGCAGATAAATGGTGCCAATACCCTAAATAAAAATAATAAATATCGAAGTATGCTAAGCATTGGTATAGTCGCTCCAACAGCTAATGAAAACAGCACATAAAAACAAACACGCAAATACCTCTCGCAGATTAGCCTCAGTCATGTTGAAGTGAAGATTCCCCCTCACATACAATTTTCTGTCTACTGCTCCATATGGTCCTGTTACACACGGCAGCTCCACTGGTAGCATTAGACTGAACAAGGTTTTTTCAGCCTCAGAAGGTTTCACCATTACAGGTTGCCCAAGAAGTAGTTGGCCAGAGAGAGCAATTGCCATTGGCACTGACATCGCATCATAAAATTCAATATACCTGCAGCCTCATCAAGAACTTGCATCAAGTTTTCAAAACTAAGAAACAAATGATCGCAATCAAAACTTACAAAGAATACAGCAAAGAGATGTAGGAAACAAAAAACATGTGCAGACAGCTCAAGCTGAGTTTCATTTGATGTATCTGACTCATGTAAAGAAAATGTATAGTCTGTCATAATATAAATATAAAATTAAAGCATACATACTTATCAACATGACAATCAAGATGGAATAAGAAAAAATTGTATGAGAACAGAGATAGGGAACCATTTAGAATGGAAGATTGGCAACAGTACCTTGCATCCTTGTTAGATATGTGTGTGTGTGTGTGTGCAAAAAGACTATGAAAAGAAACCCAGCTAAAATTTGGCTGATGGCCTAAGTGTAGGATGGTAACGACTACTAATCAGATCACTCCTAAAGTCAAAAAGAACCAAATCCATGAGCATCTACTAGAGTCCAAGAAATATTCCTCCCATAACAAATTAAAGGAGAAGAACATAAGAGAGCAAGAAGGAAAAGAAGGGAACTTCTCATGTATCAACCTTAAAAAAGCCCACAACCAATGTTAGTAAATTCCAATTCATAAAGGAGGAAAACTGAAAAAACGGTCATCGGCATACAAATGAAATCTTCGTTGTATACCATTGTATGGGGGAAAATTGGAAATAGGACCCGAACAGAAAATAAGCACTATGTCTTTAACCTTACACATAATGAATTAAAACACAAGAGATGGGTATTCCACCATTCCTCATCAATATGCCATGGCTAGTCCATTAAAGAAATAATACAGTCAAACATGAGTCTTAGAAGGTTATATTCTAATACCACAAGAGCACATCCATAAAAAACAAAGATTGTTTAACAACTAAGTGCAGTAGCCACATACCCAACTCCTTTAGATCGTCTTGAGTTCCTATCCATGATCAGACGGACGTCTCTCACCTGAAAATAAAGAACGTTAAACTTACAAAAGGAGAAACTATTCTGTATAGATGAAGATGTAAGCATTCTACGTAAGGATGCAGCCACCCCAATTTGTGGGCACGTGGCAATCTAAATATCATGATGTAACTGCTTATTCGCTAAAAAACATATAAACAGACTATTTATACACAACAGAGTTGCTACCCTGCTTAAAACTGAAAGCATAGGAAAAAATATTCATTATAGATGCAATACTTGTAAATTCTATACAGTTGTTTTCGTTCATCGTAATTGAAGACCATCAGTAATGGTAATAAGTTGTCACTGTATGTTAAAACCAAAAGCAACTGACCTTGCCAGCTTTTGAGAAGAACTCATACACATCTCTCTCTGTTGCTTTTAAAGGCATCTGTGAATACCAGACCAAACAGGAATTCATAAGGAAAACATTGCCAAATATCCCAATATCATTTACCTATAAATTTATATGATTAAAAACAAACAAAAATTGAGCCAACAATCAACCTGGTAGGCGAAAACAGTTCTCTGATCCCTTTCAGGGTCTGCCTCGGGTTCCACATTATCTTTTTTATCCCTGAATCTCCTGCAAGTCAAGTTAAAAGTAAGCTATTAGAAAAAACGAATAGAAATTGTCCATATTTGGCATTTAGATGGTATAAATTTGTTCCATATATCAATTGTCCATATTGGAGTCCAATTTGGCGCCCAATCTTCAGAGAGAGTAATGTCATGTAATTTATTTAATTGTCCATGTATGTAATAATATGTATATCTGCCAGGATCTCTGGTCAGGACTTTTTGCTTGTATTTTTATTTATAGATAAATTACCCAAGACTTGCAGTAAGGATTGTATCATAACACCGTACTGGCATTGCAACCCATTAACAATAAATTAATGATATAATAAGTACCTTTTTTTAGGTGAACCCAAGGTATCTGGTATCCCCGGCTGGGAGCCAGGAATAATCCCTCGAAAGGTACCGAGATCCATTAATGATAATACTAATACCTTGAACAGTTGAACCAAACAGCAACTTATTAATGGCGTTATACCTAGTTAGCATCACATTTCAACCTCTCGTTATTATATAAGAACAAACAAAATGCTTGCATTTAAACATCAACAACACGAATAATAGTACATTGTTATCCATTGCAAGTTCCAACACAGACAAAACTTCATAAATTTCAAGTTAAACTTACTAGTAGACAGTATCCGAAATTCAGCAATCACATAACAGTAAATAACATCAACAACAAACATTTGTTTCTTTATTAATTCAAAACCAATTGGAGGTTCAATAGAGCAAACACCAATAAAAATATGAAAGGATTGTGAATTATAATTTTTACCTGCCATCTCTGTTTTCGAAATCTCGCTCTCTGTCTCCTCTATCTCTCTCAGGACGACTCATACTCCTCCTTGGTCTCTCTTTTTCATCCTTTTCCCTCTCTCGTTCTTTCTCTCTCTCCCTCTCTCTTCTCTCTCGTTCCTTTTCCCTTTCCTTATCTCTCCTCTCCCTATCTCTATCCCTTTCTTTATCCCTTCTCTTTGTCTCTACTACCTCTCTCACCATCCTTGCCTCTCTCTTTGTCTCTGCCACCTCTTTCTCCGTCTTTCTCCCTCTCTTTGTCCCTGCTACCTCTCTCTCCGTCCTTCTCCCTTTCCCTGTGGCGGCCGGAGGAATCGTTCGCGGTCGCGGTCACGTTCACGGTCGCGGTCTCTCTCTCTATCGCGATCCTTCTTAGAGCCGTTCTCTTCGTCACCACGCGACCTCTTGCTCCTCCTGTCTTCGGCGTCAAGATCGTCATCGACGTCGCGCTTCCGGTACGTTCTCTCGGATTTGTTGTCGACGACGTCGGTCTTCTTCTTTTTGGATGAATCTCTGTCTTCCGGCAGTTCCTCCACCGTCTTCTCTAAGTACTCGTACTCGTCGAAGTCCATTGCTACTAGCTAGCTTCAATTTTCTGTTCCACAGTTTTGTGATGAAGAAGCGATTTCGTGGTGGTGTGAACTGTGATGTGAAATTCTAGGGTTTTAGCAATTAGGTTTTCTTTTTTTTTATTTTCTTTTTTTTTTTTTTACTCTTCCCTATAAGACAGAAAGGGTTTGTTTGGCTGCTCCGCTTTGAACTCTTGCTAAATAGTAAACGGTAAAAGGGTCATGTAACAGTGCCAAGCGTCCGTATGTTAAAAATAGAAAAAATCTAGTTTTTTTTACTGAAAAAACAACAAGTTAAATTTTGAAGAGTTTTTTTTTTTAACTCATAACAAATAATTTAAATTTAACATTCTTATAAATAATTTATTATTAATCAATTGAGTTTAAGTATTTAATTAAATTCTTAAATAGTTTAAAATATATTATTCTAATACAAAATATATGAATATATTCTACTTTTAAATTGTTTACCCTACTTTAAAATTGATATATCAAAATTTTTTTTTTTCAAATATTAGGAAGGTTGTATCTTGTATATGAGTGAAGAAAAAAATTTAGGTGTAAAAATGCAACACTCTACACACATATTTTTTTATTTTACTAATTGATATAATAACAAAAATAATACATATTATAAAATTAATTAAAATTAGTAATATATATATAGAGATATTTTGTAGAGTTGTCGGTAACATTTACATAATATTTTGGAATTATGATTGGCTAACCGACATGGTTCTCCATGTTATTTCCTTACGTCTATTTTAATGATAATATTGTAAATAAATGTATCTTAAATTTTTTTTAAAGAAAATCGAAATTGACTATATCATAGATCAAATAAAATAAAGTGCTATAATATTTTAATAAATAAAATTCAAACGATGTATCTTTTTTGTTTTTAATACTTCTTTGGCTGAAACTCTGTCGATAATTTAGATTAAATCTTATTGTTCCTAACTTTTAAAAATTATTATATTTCCCTTCTCTCGCCTATTCTTCTTTTTTATTAAAATAATTTTTTTCCTCTCTTTTGAATCAATCCACACCCTTATCATTAAGGTTGAGCATCGACGACATAGGTGGATTTAAGCTCAATTTTGTAATACCATCCAAAATCGAGTCTACAATTTAGAGTCTCAATTCCAACCATTTTGTGCATCAACCTAGGCGATTTTTTTTATTAATGCAGGTTTGTAGGTCATGCATATCGATTCGTTTGAGTAGTATTCGTTTTATTTCTTATTGAGATGGTTTATTTTTACTTTTGTTAATTTTGTGTTTAGTTAAAAATGAAATTATTTGACTTTCAATATTTTTTATAAATGCTTAGTAAATCTGTATCAAACAATTCATTTATCATATTTGTGGTATCCATGTTTAAGTGACACTGATAAATTCACTCTAAAATTTTGAATTTTTGTACTTAGAAATTTAAGTTCAATAATTGAATTCGTATAAATGCTGATTTATTTTTCTCACCTACATCCAACAAGTAAAAACTCACATATACCTACAGTTGCAAATTTGTGTGACCCATAATCTACTATAATTCGTTCGCATGTCAAATTACTCATTCGCACGGTTATAGTTCAGTGAAGCTAATTGTTTTTACTGAGCTCTATTTACCATGACAACCAAGATTGATACCCATAGCTAGTGATTCGACAGATGAAAAATCAATTTGCAAATATGATAACTACCACTAGCATAATCCACATCACCGACGTGAGCTCTTTCAATAATTTATTGGGTGTCGACTACAACATAGCCCCGTAAACCTTGTGTGTTATTTACTAGCACACCACCGTTTCTTCATACACAATTAAATTATTCCCATACACAAATGAAACCAATTTGTTAACCAAAATATCATATTGTTCTTAATTCATCTCCTCTATAGTCTTGATGTTTTAAAAGAATACAGCATCGCTTAATATTAGGTTTGGTGAACGATTTAAGGTTGCTCAGTCAATTTTTTTGAGGAAGACGGTAATATACTTTAGATTGTGATTTTAAAATACAATTTTGTAAAAAAAACAATAATTTTTAATAGATTTAAAGTATTTTAGTGACTTTTAAAATTTTTAAAAAACTAAAAAAAAAATATTTTGCGTTTCAAATGATTTAGATCATAATAATTTATAAGACTCAATGAATTTTAAAGAGAAGTTATTACAACACTTTATAACAAAATATTATCAGTAGACACTTTTTCATTAATAAAAATATAATTATTCTCACAAAATTAAATTTCACATATTTAAATCATGTTAGCTATCTTTATTATATCAACAAAAACCCTTAACAAGGAGAGATTAACGATTTATTTTTATTTTTATGATCAACTAAAAAATTATAACTCAATTTTATTTTTAAAAAAATTTGTATCAATATTTAAGAGTTATTATTGTTATATATGTGATATCTTGAATATTAATTATACGTCTCCGATGAAAACTATAAAACTATGTAATTTTTAAGAAGTGAAACAAGTATTTGGTTTTAATTTTTAGTGTTGCCTGGGACGATTTTTCAACAAAAAATATATCCAGCATGAAAGAAATAACAAAACCGTAAAGGTAGTGGAATTTCTATAAAATATTTTGAAATTTAAAAATTTAAAATTTTGTTTGAATTACTTGTTTTAAAAAACTGTTTTTATAAAACTATTTTTATATATTATAACGGATAAATAGTTTTTACTTTTCATTTTTTTTAACTCTCTATTCAAAAACTGTTTAGAAAATTAGAGTTAGCAAATAATTTTTTTTTAAATTTTATTTTTAAAAATAGTTTTATAAAATAAATTTTCAAAAATTAAAAAGTTAAACACACTCAAACAAACCTAAGTGTTTTGGTGTAGTTGTTGAAGGAATATATTGCAAACTAAAAATTCTTACAAAATCCACTCCACAAAACAAACCCATTAAAATACGTAGATTTTTCAATACCAAACCACATCATAAAATTGTAAAAATCTTAATTAAATATCAACTAATTTAATTACAATGTTAAAACAATAATTTTTTTATTTATATCAAATCGTAAATAAACTCACACATCAATTATAATATTTAAGTTAGAATTTGGACGTAGTATTAAGTCAAACAATTCCAACATCTGTCTATCAAACTAAACATTCTGAATATTGTTAAAACAATTCTAATTGAATATCGTCATAATTATTTATATTAGTTAAAAATATTGTGGAATACAACAATATTGTTTTATAACTAATAAGTCTTTTAAAATCTATTAGAAATCTCAATCAAATACATCTCCGTTAACTTGGAAATTGTAATTTTAAAATAAAATAAAAAAACTTTTTGTTTTAGGTACTAGAAAAACAAACTAATTCCTAATCAAATCATCAATAATAATACATTGAGAGATTAATAGATTTGTACTGTCAGTAAAATTATTTTACATAAACAGACAGTCACAACTATTTATGAAGTATTTATTCTCTTAAATGATTACAAAAATACAATGATAGATGACTAATTTATATTGATTGTGCATAATTTATGTCCTCAAAATAGAAACGTGTCACGTGTCACTGTAGGTGTCATTGTGCATGTTTTAACAATGATGGTATCTAACTCATTTTTTAAAATGTTTTTTAATTAACTTATTAGCAAATTAAAGAAAAAAGTAAAGTCAATTAAAAAAACTCTCTTCTTGTATCCTTTTGTGTAACCAAAACACAAATTGAAATCCTAATTTAGAGCTTGTTTGATTGTGTTTTACTTTTTAGTTTTTGAAAATTATTTTATAAATAAATTTTAGAAAACTGTTTTAAAAAGAAAATTTTAAAAAAAATTGTTTGACATCTCCAATTTTGAAACAGTTTTTTACTAGAGAGTTAAAAAAATTAAAAAATAAAAGTAAAACACCATTTATCTGTTTTACTTTTTTTATTTTAAAAAGTATAATATTAAAAATAGTTTTACAAAAAAATTTTAAAAACAAGTAATTCAAACAAGTTTTTTAGTTTTTAAATTTTAAAATGTTAAAATAGAGTTTTTAAGAAACAAAATTTTTAGTTTTTAAATTTTAAATACTAAAATAGAGTTTTTGAGATATAAATCAAACAAACTCTTACTTTTTCCTTTCTCAGACTATTGACGGGTCGCTATAATTAATATCAGAAAAAGCGGGATTGCAAAATTTTGGCAGGCGGTTCTCATGCTTTGTGATTAATATAATTCAAATTTCAAATTATTCTTTCATTATAATATAAACGGTATTAATCAAATTCTACATGCATTGTTTATTTTCCATTAATGTGAAACTTCGATGTAAAAATATATCCTTCATTAAATATACCTGTATCATGGCCATGTGTACGCTAATATACTAGGCATGCTTTTAAAAATTATTAAGTAAATTATCAATTTACTCTCTTACTTTGTAAGAGCTCTCAAATAGGTTATCAGCAAAACAATGGTTATTGGGCCAGAAATTCAAAAGATGGAACAACGTATCACTTTTAGTCTAATATAATGACCAACTCAAAAGTTTATAGAAGGGTGAATGTGAATAATATTTTTTTTTATAAACGATATTTATTTATTTAAATTAATATAATATAATATATCAAATAGAACAAATACATTACATATTCATTAAAACTAAAAAATATGAGTATTATGAATAAATTCACAAACACTCAAATTAATAAT
The DNA here is from genome assembly GCA_002896215.2 of Cicer echinospermum. Taxonomy (NCBI): domain Eukaryota; kingdom Viridiplantae; phylum Streptophyta; class Magnoliopsida; order Fabales; family Fabaceae; genus Cicer; species Cicer echinospermum. Next base: position 8,275 of record PGTU02001307.1, read on the forward strand.
TTAAAAACAACAAAATACTTATAAATTTGATAAAATTAAAGTGATTGAAATACTCATATCTCAATATTTATAACATTAACGATATTAAAGTTATTAGTTCAATATGATCTTCAACTCGAGTTATGGGCTTGATTATTTTTAAGTGAACGGAGTGCGAATTATATCAATCTAGACAAACTTTAGTCATCTCAAAATTAATTTATTTGTCTATTGTCTTTTATCTAAGACAATCAAAATGACTCGTAATATTCTACAAACAAAATTTATGTTTGAATTCAAAACTATAATTGTAAAAGTAAATATCATTGTAAAAATTATATTTGAATTCAAAAACTACAAATCATAATTTTAAATTATAATTAATTTTGAAGGCAACGTGAATTCTACATTTTTTTAATAACAAAAGTTTAGGGTAACATGATGATGTCCCAATCCAAGGTAGAGAAATATCTTATACTTACAAATAAAATTTTATATTTGGTTCCTCTAATAGCATTAGTGGATAATCTCACAATCTCTCAATCCAAATTTAACAATAAGCCAAATAATTAGAGTTGAAATCAATTAATATTATACTTGATAATACTCAAATATGTCAAAATAAAGGTAATTAAAATCAAACTAAATCGACTTATTAAATTAATTGGACCAGAAACCAAACCTATATTTCGGTTCAAAACAATATAAAAATTAGATAGTAAGAGAACCAACAAAAAATTGATTAACTGAATAAAAACCGAGAAAACCACCAGCGCTTGAGCCAATTTTAATGGTCGTACCAGATTTTTTTAAAATTTTCATTTTTGTTTTAAATAAAACTATTTAATATATATATATTGTACTTTGGGTGCAATGGGCCTGTCGTTAGCAGGTCTCAAATAACTCAATCCACATCAAAATGTGATTTTAGGTTTAGAATGAGGTGCACATTTTATACCCATTAAAAATATTATTTTGTAATTTGGGTGCAATGCATCTTAAATTACTTAAGGAGTAGAAATCTCTTACCGCTTAGACTAATTGATCGTTAGTAATTATATATTTTGTTTTTAGTTTTTATAAGTTTTATTTGAGATAATTTTATTTGAAGTGTGTCAAGTACTAAAACGTAGTTTTTTAGTGAGAATTATAATTCATATTTATTTTATTGTAAAAAATCTAGCTCTCGACATTAGAATCAACCTCCATTGGTGGTAATTCACTACAAAAAAATTGACCTATCGTGACACGCAAAATATTTCACTTAAAAACCGTAGGTAAAAGTCAATAATACTTTGAGTGACACTCAAATCTAGTGTCAACTTTAAGGGGGCGTCCTGCTACACTTTGAGAAGTGTCACTCCATGTTCTGATGAGTGTCACTACATGTTTTTGATTTCTACCTACAATTATGACTGTCACTAAAAACTAGATAAATATAAATAAAGAATTGGTCTATTCCTACGGTATTATCTGTCACTAAAACTTAGAAAAATATAAATAAAAATATTAATCTATTTCTACGGTATGTCTGTCACTAAAACTTATTATTATTTAGTAAATTAAATTTATTTTATCTCCCTCTAATTGTAATTCTAAACTATTATTACCAGTAAATTAAATTTAAATTTCTAATTTATTTTTATTAACTAATGTCATTGAAACATACAATAAAATATAATTTAATTTTACTAATTCTATTAAACATACAATAAATAGTTATTTTGCTCTAAAAAGATTCAAAAAAGTTTCAAAGGAAACTAGAATGAGTTCCTTATTAAAGGAAACCAAATGTAAGTTATAAGAAATAGGTACAAGATTAAGGTATTCAAAGAAAACAAAAATATAATTATTATATGCTAAGAAAAAATATCCATAGCCACTCCAACAAAGAACTAAAATTATATTTAATAAAGATGAATGAATATATATTGTTTGCTTTTGATAACAAGTGCAGAGTCTTTAACAAGTGCAGATACATCCTTTAGCAAATGCCAAATCTGCTTTAACGGTCTTTAGCTCACGAAGAAGTAATTTTGCTTTTGCAGCTGTTGCCATTGCCACCTGCAACCAAAGTAAAAGGAAATGTTGCTTGTTAGGTTACATGAGAAACTTAAACAGTTAACTCAAATAAACAATCATCATAAACACAATTTTCTATTCACTATTACATCAGAAGCAACGGTTTAAACTAAGAGTCCTACATCAAAATCAAGAAGAGTTTAATATCTGTACACTGATATCCTATACAAGTTTTACATTTACATCTATTTATACTATGGTAAGAACTGATTGCATCCAATCCCTTTCTAATTGTAGGATTGTCCATTTTTTTATTAGAGTCAGGAGATTGATACAATGGCTTCAATAAGCATGCCAAACCAAAAACACACAAATTAGTTGAACATATATTTATGCAACATTATATTATACCATGATTCATATCATATCATATCACATCCCTGAATTGCATAGAAATTGATAATAAAATCACCTGAGTTGAAAAATGACTAGTAAAGGTATTAAATGAGTGTGATTTGAGTGTTTGTGGCAATGGCATGGTGTCATGTTGTGGAGGAGGAGCTGAATTTTTATCATCCAGAATTGATTTGGCTTTATGAGCCAATACACCCCAAAAACCAGACTTGGTGTTGTCATTTCCATAAGCATCAAAACTATGCATCAATGCATTCATTCGTTCATTATATTCAATCTACAATTTATATTTCATTTGTTCAAATCTCTATATCATCTAAAATTTTATATACATAACACGATTCAATAGTCAGATTGATTAATTTCCTATTTTACAATAAAAATATTGATCTGTAAATAAAATAAAGAGACGAAAATATAAATAAAGAGAAATTGAGCATCGAATACCGCAGATCTTTGATGTTCAGGATGAGAGAATTTGTCAAAAGCGAAGGAAAGAGCGGGTTGACGATTATGAGAAGCATAAGCTTTAATAGCTTGAGCGGCAAGCGAAGACGAAGAAGAAGAAGATAGAGAAGGTGCATGACCATTTTTGTTGAGGATCAGAATCGTTATTATTATCTGTTCGCCAATTTTTCTATATTTTTATTTGGTTTTTGTTTTGTATATATAAAGAGTCTGAAATCTGCACTACACCTCTGTTTCACTGAGAAAAATGTCAAGAAAATAAAATAAATGTTTGAATAATGAATAAGAAGCAAATCTTTTTGGATGATATATAATATAGACTAGCAAACATTTCCTTTTACACATGACATGACAATCTTCTATGTATGTAGTACTGTAAGATGAATGAATGATTTTGTTGCCACGTGTTTTGTTACACATTCAGAACAAAACGAATGGCAACATTTCTGGTTCTTGAACATTTCATCAACCACCTTCGGTTCCACACAAATTTCGCTACTGATTAAATGAACCAACATATGATTAGGTGAACCAACCATAAAAAAAAGTCAAATGTTTTGAAGAAAAATACAAACAGCAAAAAACATAAACTTACTGCAACAGGTTAGTTAGCACTCAACTTCTATCAACTATCTAGGAATTTATATTGCAAGTATCAGAAGCTTCGCCATTCAAGAAAAGAACAAGTAAATATCAATTATAATGAAAACCATAACTAGAGCAGTTGAAATAGCATTGAAGTTAGATAGTAGGTAGTATTTTGAAGCAAACATAACTAGATCCTCTATAAAATACTCTTTTATCCCTTACCAGTCTCATTTGCATCGATGATCAGTCATTAAAATCTAGATGGTGTATTTTATTACAATCAAACCATGGATCAATGAAAAGCCAGAGAAATTAATAATTCCCTCAAACTGTATTTCATTCTGAAAAGTGCATGACATGGTACTGAAATTATTTAAATTGAATTTTAGAAGTCAAAAGCATTGTCGCGGTGCCCTCTGTGCTCTTAGCAGATATACGGCTTTGGTCTTGTAGTTTGCTGCACAAGTTTTAGTGATAGCGAGCGTACCAGTTTCCTTCATAACTTTGCAAGAGCAAAATGAACAAATTGACACATTAAACTTGACCTAAGAGGAACGAAAGGGGTAATCAAAAGAATTGATAATTTATCACTAAAAATTGATATATAGAAGGTTTCGCCAAAGGCAAACACTATCCATACCCATTAGCAGTAGAAGACAGGAAGACCAAATATTGGCCAAGCAAATACTTCACCATAGTATAGTGGAATAGCAGCTGCTTCATCAATACCAATAATTCAATGCGAAAGCTTTTCATTTTCATGTGGCAGTATATACTGAAAAGAAATTAGGATGAAAAGCTAGGCCATAATTAATTTACGATTGATCGAACCTCAACTGCAGTAAGTTTGCCATCAACCGAAGTTGAAAAACAAAACTGCATGAATTTGATGTCAAATAACTTATCAATCAAGCATTCACTACAACAGATTCTAGAATGCCTCAAATAAAATAAAATAAAAATTCAAATGTAGAGAGAGGGGTGATAACTGACCTTATTTCCATTCAAATCCCATACAATATATGTATCACTCGTCAAATATTAATAATTAAAGATATACATTCATATAGCTATAATCTACAAATAGATTAGGGAAAAAATGTTCCTTTATTAAACTTATCATCTCCACAAATTTACAAACCATAGCTTTATTGTTTGGATATGAAAATCCCAAGTCATTAACGCCACCATCATGAGCATCCATATGTAACGAACAAAAACATTAGTAAGGAATTTAAAAAGTATATATATTGTATTAGATTCATATATAATTTTTTTGGATCAAACATGCCTCCACATGCTGCTTTATGTCATTAGGTGCTTGATATGTATAAAAATGAACCAAATGTTTTGCAAAAGCAATTCCTGAATAGACTATTGTTATATCTACTCTTCGTGTGTATGATTCTATGGTATTGCAATAATTATTTAATACTACATTTTGAAAGCATAGGTCTTCAAATCACAAAATGAAGACCTAGAGTCTTCTAGCAGTTAAAAGATAATAAAGAAATCTTTGCTAGTTCAGTCCATAGATTTAGCAAAAGGGACAAAAGAGAGTCAAGAAAAGGGCAAAAATCAATGCCAAAAAAAGCTACATTTGTTTCAAGAAATGTTGCATTCCAGAGTGTAAGAGGAATTATTAGAAACAAAAAGCATTGAAATGGGAATGATTGAACTGGCCTTAGATGGATTGAATGGCAAAAATTAATATCTTGTAAGAGGAATTAAAAATCAAACAAAGAAGAAAGTCATCCCTAATTAAGAATCAAGAACAATAATAGCACTTTTTTAAGTAAAAGAGGTGATACTATGGTCCTAATCTAAAGATCAAAAATAAGTATCTATGTAAATATATAAGAAAGTTCAAGAAAAAAAGCCATCATCTCTATGCAATACATGCTTAGGTGATTTTTTCACTTGTGGACCATGCAAAGCTAAGATCGAAATCAATGTAAATGATGTTCATTGCTCATGAAGATTGTCATTACTATTTAACACGTTTTTGCTTTTAATTACCAAAATCAAGATGTACAAATTGCTATAGAGGATGCAACTTACTTATTCAACCATGAATTGAGATTAGTTCTCGCACTTAACTGAATATAGCTGAGCATACCTATTACACTCTTGACCTTTTTAGTGATGTACTTATTGGCACACCAGGAATCTGAAGATACAGAAACCAAGTTAATGGGTCATGCATCCAGGTCTAAAACAGATAATCAGAGAAATTGATAAATGATTTTACCTTCCGGATTCTCCTCTTCAAGTCACGATCACATGTTGCGACAATGAACACTTATGCTGTTCAAAGAAATGGTTTATTTAAATAATTTGAAGCAAAATAAAGACATAAGAAGTGGTATGTGTTGCTGTACCGTTAATATTTATTTGAAATAATACTTGATTGGTATCATTTAGCTTAGTTAAGAATTCACAATTAAAAAAAGCTTTATTTCAATGTCACTTTTCAAAAGTAGAGTAATATAGGAGAGTGGAAAAATATTCTAACTATCAAAGGTGCAAGTGGAATAATATTCCACTAATTAACTTCATCTTAAAAGGTAAATAGAAACAAGTTTACTGAACCAGATGACTGTACCTGCTAAGATTCATAGTTTTCGTCAATCTGAAAGGCCTTTAAATCACTCTAAAAAATCAAATTAAAAATACAAGAATATTGTCCGATATTTAACAAATACTTCAAATAAATCACACCTGAGTCCGATTATTAACAAATACTTTCTCAGTCGACCTCTTGTTTTCTTACAGTACCTAAATCATGCATCAAACCAACTAACAAAAGGACTAATAACAATAATAAATCACAAGAAAAACAAATTAAACACATATAACAAGGATAATGAACACACGTTTGAGGCTCCTGAGGTGAATAACTATCTTGTTAAATCTTCGATCTTTGTCCATCAATCCAGGAATTGTAGAAACCTTACAATGTTATCGTGCTTCAACGACCTCTAATAGATGCACTATCTGAATACAAGCTCACTAGTTTGCCCAATGATTGTATACCTCTCAATCCGAACATTGGCTGGCCACCCACCATTCGCGCAGTCCGTCTCCTCATCAAACTGCCTTAAATACTAATTAACCGACACATTAAAGGAAATATAATAACAAAAGGCCGTAATCAAATGAACCCTATATGCCAAAAATCGAGATAATGTGTCGTGTGACATCGAATCGCAAAAACAGAACAAATCGCAACGCCACAACCTCATTACAGCAAATCAGCGAGAAAAAATGACACACTAACAAGACAAGATTACCAACAATACAAATTGATATCGGCAAACTGAAATGATTGGAAAGAGAATAGACACTTACTTTGCTAAACTGCAAATCGTAAAGTGAAACGAGAGAGAGAATTTAGGATTGTTCAAAATTAAATTTAAGAGGGTTTTGGGGATTAGGGTTAGTTGAAGATAGTAGAGAGAAAAGGGTTTACAAAGAAAAGAAAAGATGTCTCGGATAGTTGCAAGCGAATGTGGATATATGTTCCCCCGTCGTACTTGAAGCAATTCTCAGCGAGAGAATCAATATTATAATCTAATCAACCCATGAGATATTCTCAAGTAGCAATGCACCAGACCAAAGGGGTAAAAATTTGTTTTTGTGTATCTAATTTTTTTTATATAATATGTTTAGAAACAGTGACACTTCAACTGTAGCTAAAGGTAACTTTAGTGACAGATAAAAAATATCACAAAATCTGAGTGTCACAGTAGATATTTTTTTTGTAGTGTATA
>PGTU02001310.1:0-13363 GCA_002896215.2 Cicer echinospermum
TATATATATTAATTATAATTAACAAATATCTCAAAATATCAAGATATTTGTTAATTTACCATTTCACCCATAACGCATTAAATTCTTCGTAAAAGATTCACCGCAGTTAATTTAATTTATTCATCGACGAGTAATTCTAATCGGCATCGAAATTGTCTTTTTGATCATATAAAGTCCAAAATATATTAATAATTGGCTAAAAAGCCTCCGAGCCAAAATCCAAAATACACAAAAAATACATTAAAGTATACTTTAAAATTATGGGTCTTACATTACTACCCCCTAAAATTAGTTTCGTCCTCAAAACTATGCGTCGATAAATAACTCTGGGTGTTGTTCTCTGATCTTGCTCTCCAGTTCCCAAGTCGCATCTCCAGTAATTGGGTTCCAAATCACCTTGACCAATGAAACATCCTTGGTCCTTAATCGTTTAATCTTCCTGTCATCAATTCTCACAGGTGGTACTTCGAATGACAAGTTATCCTTCAGTTGGATTGTCTCTGGTTCGATCACATGAGATGGATCTGCAAGATATTTCCTCAATTGTGACACATGAAACACGTCATGAATATTGGACAGTATCGAAGGCAATGCAATCCGATAAGCAACATGCCCAATTCGTGCAGAAATCTGATATGGTCAAATGAATTTCGGAGTCAACTTCTTCAATTTCAATGCCCTACCAACTCCAGTAGTTGGTGTGACCCTTAGAAATACATGGTCACCCTGTTCGAATTCTAAAAGTCTGCGACGCTTGTCCGCATAACTCTTCTGACGATCTTGTGAAGTCTTCATTTTCTCCTTGATCTTCCTTACCTTAGCCGTAGTCTGTTGCACCATCTCCGGTCCGACAATCATACTTTCACCGTCCTTATACCAACACAAGGGCATTTGACACTTGCGCCCATATAAAGCCTCATATGGTGCCATTCCGATACTTGCGTGGAAACTATTGTTGTAAGTGAACTCAATCAACGGAAGTACATCATCCCAACTTCCCCTATCATCTAATACACATGCTCTCGACAGATCTTCCAGGGACTAGTTCGTCCTTTCAGTCCGTCCGTCCGTTTGTGGATGGTAAGTTGAACTCAATCGTAGTTTCGTTCCCAATGCTTCGTGCAATGCTCCCCAAAAATATGATGTGAACTTCAGATCACGGTCTGATACAATACTCGATGGTACCCCGTGTAACCTCACAATTTCAGCAATGTAGATCTCCGTTAGCTGATCTACCTTATAGGTGGTCTTTACTGGAAAAAAGTGAGCGGATTTAGTCAGTCGATCCACTATCACCATATAGAATCATTCTTCCTCCTTGTTTTTGGGAAATCCAGTTATAAATCCATGGAAAATGCTGTCCCACTTCCATTCCGGTATATCTAAAGGTTGCAACATCCCAGCAGGTCGCTGATGTTCCACCTTCGCTTTCTGACAAGTTAGACAAGTGGTTACATACTCCGCTACATGTTTCTTCATTCCTGGCCACCAATAATGCTGTCCCAAATCCTGATACATCTTTGTTGCTCCAGGATGAATACTCAACTTGCCCTTATGAGCCTCTTCTAAGATTGTTTTCCTCATATCTGTAATTCCTGGTACACAAATCCTACCATTACATCGCAAAATATTATCTAGTCCAATCTTGAACTCAGTTGTCTTCCCTTGCACTATCAGGTTCCTCTTCTCTTGTATTAAGACATCATCTTGAGAATTTGCAATGTCTTCAGTAGTCCACTCGAAATCTTAATCATTCCGAATTTCAAAATTCCCGGTGCAAACTCTACGTTCAAGTGTAGGACTCTAAAATCTTCCCCACAACATTTGTTGTCTAGCCATAATTGTTGAAGACACCGATACACTTCTTCTACTCAACGCATCAGCACTACATTGGCCTTCCCAGGGTGGTACTGTAGTGTGAAATCGAAATCCTTGAGAGTCTCCATCCATCGTCTCTGGCGCATGTTCAATCCTTCTGATCAACAAATACTTCAACTTTTATGGTCACTGAACACGGTGAACGTGCACCCATATAAATAGTGCCTCCAGATCTTCAATGCAAAAACAACCGCAGCAAGCTCCAAATCATGAGTAGGATAGTTTCTCTCATTAAATCTTCAATTGCCTTGAGGCATAAGCTACAGCTTTCTTGTGTTGCATCAGAACACATCCCAAACCTTGGTGAGATGCATCACAATAAACTTCGTAGGGTTTATCTGATTGCGGTAATACCAACACTGGTGAGGTCGTCAATTTTCTTTTTAGTAACTGAAAATTTTCCTCACACTTCTCCGTCCATGCGAACGGTTGATCTTTTCTGGTAAGTTGTGTTAATGGAGCCACAATCTTAGCAAAAGCTTCAATAAACCTCTTGTAGTACCCTGCCAGTCCTACAAAGCTTCGTATGTCAGTGACAGTCTGAGGCTGTTTCCAAGCAAGAACCGCCTCAATCTTAGCCAGATCTACAGCGATTCCTTCCTGGGTTATCACATGTCCTAAGAAGTTCACTTTTTCTAGCCAAAACTCACACTTTGACAAATTGGCATACAATTGCTTCTCGCGTAAAATCTCAAGAACTTGATGTAAGTGTTCTCCATGTTCTTCTTCAGTTCTCGAGTAAATTAATATATCATCAATGAACACCACAACAAATTTATCAAGGAATGGACTAAAGATTCTGTTCATGTAGTCCATGAAAATTGCTGGTGCATTGGTAAACTCCAACGGCATAACCAGATATTCATAATGTCCATAACAGGTTCTGAAAGTAGTTTTCTGATATCTCCTTCCCTTACTCGAATCTGATGGTAACCCGACTTCAAGTCAATCTTCGAAAATATCGCGGCCCTCTCAATTGATCCATTAAATCATCGATTGCGTGGCAAAAGGATAATGATTCTTAATAGTTGCCTTATTAAGTTGTCTATAATCCACACATAAGCGCGAGCTTCCGTCCTTCTTCTTAACTAGCAAAACTGGAGCTCCCCACAGTGATACACTTGGTCTTATAAATTTCCTCTCCAACAAGTCTTCAATTTGGCTTTTGAGCTCATTTAATTGCAATGGCGACATTCGATACGGTGCCATTGAAATTGGTCTCGTTCCCGGGTGCAAATCAATGAAAAATTCCACTTCTCTTACCGGTGGCAATCCTAGAATTTCCGTTGGAAATACGTCCCAGTACTCATTGACAAGCATCACATCTTCTATGTTCACATTTATCTTTGCCTCCACATTAGCCAGGGAAAAAAACTCATGAGTCCCTTCTTTTAGCGACACTCGGAGTTTGTTAGCGGCTAGATATTTAACAACTCCTGGTTCGGGGAAAATAACTAATTTACGAGCGCAATCCAAGATCACGTAATGATACGACATCCAATCCATACCAAGAATGACCTCGAGTGATTGTAGGGGTAAACAAATCAAATTAATCAAGAAGTCTCTATTTTGTATAGTTACTTGAAAATGTAAACATGCGGAATTTACTGTCAAAGTCTTAGCAGGTGTAGAAACAATCAAATCAAAAGGTAGAGGCGACACAGATAACTTCAACGATTCACACAATCCATAACAATGAAGGAATGGGTTGCCCCGAATCAAAAAGTGCAGTTAGGGTGTTACCTGCAATCTCACAGTCACATTGAATCAGATTGCCAGATGGGTTTCCAGCTTCAGCACTCACGCAATAAACGCGTCCTCTAGCGATATGACGAGTAGCCCTAGCTACATTCACAACTGGTTCCACCTTTGGAGCCGTGCAATCCCTTGCCATGTGCCCTGGCTTCCGACAATTGTAACAAGTGAGGACATTAGAGGCACAAGCACTAGCGTAATGTCCCTCTTCCCCACATCGGAAACATCGAAGCACTTGTCCCAACTGTCTTCCAAAACTCTGGTTCCCGGGGCAACTCTGCCCACCGTTGTTATTTTGTGGTCGATTATAAGGTTTAGCAACTTGCTTTCCCTTGTTATGATAATTCACCCGACTAGGGCCTCCTGAATTAAAATTCCCTCCTCGACTAGCCCTCTTACTTTTCATATCATCCACTTCTCTACATTTTTCTACAAGCGCTTGGAAACGTTGAATTCCCAAGGGTAAGATGGAGTCTTGAATCTCATACTTCAGTCCGTGTTTGAAACGATGACACATGAATGGTTCATCAATTTCTTCACGGAAAAACCTGAAATGCCTCGATAGCGATTCAAACTTAGCAGCATATTCACCCACGGTTATGTTCCCCTGATGAAGTTTCAGAAAATCATCAACCAGTTTAGTCCTAGTACTCGTCGGGAAGTATTTGTCTAAAAACTTCCTTTTGAATGATTCCCAGTTCACCTCCTCGTGAGCTGATCCCATCAATAACCTTGCTCTCCTCCACCAGTACTCAGCATCCCCCAAGAGCATATAAGTGGCATAGTTGACCTTCACTCCCGCCTGACGGTTAATCATTTCGAAGATCTTCTCCACTTCTTGGATCCATTGATCCGCCTTCTCCGAATTCTCATCCCCCTTAAACTTGGGAGGATTGTAACGACAAAAGTCTTCTAATCCTCTTGACTCTGCAGCACGGATCTCTCTTCCCCTCTTTTCAAGACCACGTTGAGTCTTGGTAGCAGTTTGTGCATCAATAGAAGCAGCCATGTTATTCATAGCCTCCGCCATTTGATCATCCCTATTAGCATTGGCTCTCGGAGCGTCATTCCTTCTTGGCGGCATGGTTTTTCCTATAAAATCATCATCAAGTAGAGTCTTAACACTACTTCAAATACTTCCAAAACTAGCTTCCGACCACATTAACACATAATAATTATCGCGGACCTGACAACTCAACCCCCTAAACCGACGCATGATCAGATAGTAACTCCCAACTTATAGGTTGACCTACAATCTATAACTAAGGCTCCACAGCCCCCAAAGAAAACCAAACCAGGCTCTGATACCACAATGTAACACCCCGATTTTCAAAGCGAAGGTGTATTTTTTTTTTCAAAAGAGATTAAAATAAAACAGAGAAAAACAAATAAGGAAATACCTTTGGATGGATAATAATTGAGTCATTATAATTTACACAGCAGCGGAAAAAATTTCTCAAAATACGAATCCAAAGTATTTACACTTCAAAAGGTGGTACATGACCCCTCATAAATAACATGTCAAACAGACAATATTATTATAGGTACAGTTTTTCCGAATTAAAATACTGCAACCCAAAAAGGCAGTTAGTTCTAATACATTCAACTATACTGTATCTAATACGCAAAGAACTAATACACCTGAGTGTCTCCAGCGCCCGTGAGATCCTCCTACATAGGCTCCAGTCAAGCATTCCATCCGTAGGGATACGAACCGGCGGGATCTCCTGGCTACCATCTGAGGCAGGCAGATTTCAAATAGTTGTTAAAGGGTCCCAGCTAAAATAACAGTTAACACAAAATTTATGTTTTTAAATGCACAAAATAACCTTTCAACTAAGCATGCACCTTAAAACTAAGGATTTCTCATATGCTGAAAAGTTCATGTATGATGCTTGCCAATTAAAAATGAAATCAAGAATTGAAGTTCTCATTCCATACAAGTAATACATCAGCTGACTAAAACATTAATAAATCATTGAGCAATCGATTATCTAACTCAATAATAAAAATTCCTACTGAGTCAACTCCGGGACTTGCCAAATCGATTTTGTAACGAATTCACCGTGCTGAGCTCAGCTGCCATGGCCAAATCGATTTCTGAAATCGATTCTCCGTCATGTTTTTGCGCTGGAGTTCTTGTGTGGCCAGCAAATCGATTGCCAAATCGATTTTGGTTAGTTTATGCTTGAGTTCCTGACTTAAGGCCAAAATCGATGTTTCCAAAATCGATTTCTTAAACGGTTATTGAAAAACCGATATACAAAATCTTGTCCTGTTAGGGTTTTTAACCAATCTTGTGGATCCAATAAGTTCATTTGTGTCATTGGATCAACATTTACGTCATTTTCGTCCTCCCTAGACTTATTCTTGTCCAATTAGGGTTTTTAACTAAAAACCCTAAATTGGGATAAGAATAGGCTAGGGGGATGAAAATGACCTAAGATGTCATCCAATGACACGAAAAACAACTATTAGATGCATCAGATTGGTTAAAAACCCTAATTGGACAAGGAATAATCGTAGGGAGGCACGAAAATGACCTTAAATGTTAATCCAAATGACATCAAAATGAACTATTGGTATTGCCACAAAGATTGGTTAAAAACAAATCCTATACAGCACAAGAATGAAGCCTAAGGAGACGAAAAATACCTTAAACTGTTCATTGGAATGACACAAACACACCTTAACTGGATGCCACAAGATTGGTTAAAGAACCGCTAATTGGATAAGAATAAGGCTAGGGGAGGGATGAAAAAATGACCCTATGCTTCATCCAATGACACATACACACCTATTTCGGATGCACAACATTGGTGGTTAAAAAAACCCTTAATGAAATGCCTAATAAGCCTATGGAGGCGAAATGACCTAAATGTTTCATCCAAGGAAAATGAAAACTTAATAGGATGCACAGATTGTTAATTAACCCTAATGGGACAAGATTAGCCAAGGACGCGACGAAAATGACTAATGTTCATTGAATGACACAAACACACTACTGATGCACAAGATTGTTTTTATAAACCTAATTGGTAGAATAAGGCGTGGAGGATGAAAATGATCTAAATGTTGTCATCCATGAACACAAACACCTATTAGGATGCACAAGATTGGTTAAAAACCTAATTCTGACAAGGAATAAGTTAGAGAGGACAAAAATGACCTAAATGTTCATCTCCATGACCCAAACAACCTATTGGATGCACCAGATTGGTTAAAAAAAATTTTTTTTCCTAATTGGACAAGAACAAGCCTTGGGGGAGGAAAATGACCTTAAATATTCAATCATACACAAAGCTTATTGATGCAAATAGCCTAAGAAGGAAGAAATGACCTAAATATTCATTGAATGGACACAAACACAACCTATGGAGCACAAGATTAGTTAAAAAACCCTAATTGAAGAATAAGGTAAGGGAGATAAGAATGACCTAAATGTTTCATCCAATGAACACAAACACACCTATTAGAATGCACAGATTGGTTTAAAAACGTTATTGGACAAGAATAAAGTCTAGGGAGGACAAAATGACCTAACTGATTCATCCAAATGCACAATGGAACTTATTGGATCCACAAGAATTGTGTTAAACAATCCTACAGGACCAAGAATAAGCCTAGAGAGCACGAAAATGACTAAGCTGTATCACCCTTGAATGACACAAACACACCTATTGGATGCACAAAGATTGTTAAAAAAACCTAATTGGATAAGAAATAGCTCGGAGGAGAAATGACCAAACTGTTCATCCAATGCCAACAACACACCTATTAGTCGCACAAGATTGGGTTAAAACCCAATTGTACAAGAATAAACTAGAGAGGACGAAAAAATAAAAATGTTTCATCCAATGCACAACACACCATTTAGTGCACAAATTGGTCTAACCCTAATTGTACAAGAATAAACCTAGAGAGACGAAAATGACATTAAATGTTCAATCCAATGACACAAATGAAACTTATTGGATGCACAAGAATAAGCGCTAAAGAGGAGAAAATGACCTAAATATGTCATTTGAATGACACAACATCACCTATTGGATGCAAGATTAGTTAAAATACCCTATTGGATTAAGAATAAGGCTTAGGGAAGGACGAATGATAAAATGTTCATCCAATGACACAAACCACCGTAATAGTGCACCAAGATTTGGTAAAAACCCTAATTGTGACAATGAAATAAGTCATAGGGAGGACGAAAATGACCTATAAGTTCGATTCCTTGAACAATGAAACTTATTGGATCCAAAGTTGGGTTAAAAATCTAACAGGACAGAATAAGCCTAAGAGCACAAAGGGAGCTAATGTTCATTGAATGACAACAAACCACAACCTATTGGGATGCACAGATGTTTAAAAACCCTAATTGGATAAGATAAAGGCTACGAGGAGAAATGACCTTTAATGTTCATCCAGATCACAAACACACCTTATCTAGATGCACAAGATTGGTTAAAAACCCTGAAGATGTAAAGATTACCCTATAGAGTAACGAAAGAAATACATATAATGTTTTCCAATGAACACAAATGAGCTTATTGGATGCACAACGATTGGTTTAACAAAACCCTAATTGGAACAGGAATAAGCTAGGGAGGACGAAAATGACCTTAATGTTATCCATGACAACAAATGAAACTTTTAATGCACAAGATTGGTTAAAAATCCCTAATTGACAAGAATAAGCCAGGGAGGGATAGAAAAATGACCCTTAAATGTTCATTCATGACACAAACACACCTATTGGATGGCACAAGATTGTTACAAAACCCCTAATTCGACAAAATAAGTTTAGGTGAAGGACGAAAATTGACCTAATGTTTATCCAATGACACAACCACCTATTGGATGCACAAGATTGGGTTAAAAAAATTGGCCAAGAACAAGCCTTGGGGAGGACGAAAATGACCTAAATATTATCCATGACACAAATGAACTTATCGGATGCCACCAGATAGCCTAAGGAGGAAAGAATGGACCTAAATCTTCTTGAGATGTACACAAACACGCCTATGGATGCAAATTACGTTCTAAACCCCCTAATTGAAAGATAAGGCTAGGGAGGTGAAATGACTAATGAAATGTATCCCAATGAACAAACACACCTTAGATGCACAAGATGGGTTGAAAAACCCTACTTGGACACGAATAAGTCTAGGGAGGACAAAATGACCTAAATGTTCATCCAATGACATCAAATGACTTATTGGATCCACGAAGATTGTGGTTAAAAAAACCCTAACAGGACAAAATAAGCATAGAGAGCACGAAAATGACCTAAATGTTCATTGAAGACACAAACACACCATGGATGCACAAAGATTGGTTAAAAAACCGCTAATTGGATTAAGATATTAAGGCTTGGGAGGTTGAAAATGACCTAATGTTCACTCCAATGCACAAACACACCTATTAGATTTGCACAAGATCGTGTTAAAACCTCTTATTGGACAGAATAAACCTATAGAGAGGACGATAAATGCAATTAAATAGTTCATCCAATGCACAAACACACCTATTGGATGCACAAGATTGGTTAAAACCCTAATCGGACAAGAAACAAGAATAGCTTATGGAGGTAAAAAAATTGAACCCTAATGTTCATCCAATGACACAAAACACACCTATTGATGCACAGAGTTGGTTTAAACCCTATGGACAAGAATAAACTTAGGAGAGACGTAAATGACCTAAATGTTTAATCAATGACACAAACACACCTATGATGCACAAGATTGGTAAAAACCCTAATTGGACAAGTTTACAGCCTTCGGTGAGGACAAAAATGAGCCAAATTGTTCATTCAATGGACAGCCCAAACACCCTATGGTGCAGCAAGATTGGTTAAAAACCTGAATTGAATGAGAATAAGACCTAGGAGGACGAAAATGAATAAATGTTCATCCAATGACAACACAACAACCTATTGTATGCACAAGATTGGTTAAAAACCCTAATTGGCAACAGAATAACGCCATAGGAGAGGACGAAAATGACCCTAAATGTTCATCCAATGACACCAATGAACTTAATAGGATGCACAAGATTTTGTTAAAACCCTAATTAGACAAGAATAAGGACTAAGGACGGACGAAAATGACTAAATGTTCATTGATGACACCAACAAAACCTATTGGATGCCAAGATTGTTAAAACCTTAATGGATAAGAATAAGGCTTATAGGAGGATTTGAAAATGGACCTAAACTGTTCATCCAATGACACAAACCACCTATTAGATATGGCACAAAGATGTGTTTGTTATAAAATACTATTTGAGATAAGAATTACAGGCTAGAACGGAGGATGAAAATGACCTAATGTTCGTCCAATGACACAAACACACCTTATTATATGCACAAGATTTGGTTTTAAAAACCTAATTGGATTAAGAATAAAGGCTAGGAGGATGAAATGACTAACTGTTCATCATGACACAAACACACCTATTTGGCATGCAACTTAAGAGGTAAAAAATCCTATTTGGACAAGAACAAGCCTTGGGATGACGAGAAAACGACCTAAATGTTTCAAATGACACAAACAAACTTGATTGGATGTACAGGAATAAGCCTAAGGGGAGAAAAATGACCTTAATATTCACTGATGACACAAACACAACCTATTAGATGCATCAGATTCGGTTAAAACCCTTAATGGAAAGATAAGTCTATCGGGGAGGACGAAAATGACCTAATGTTCATTCTATGACCACAAATGAACTTATTGGATCCACAGATTGGTTAAAAACCCTAACAGAATAAGAACAAGCCGGTTATAGAGGTCAAAAATTATGACCTTAAAAATTGGTTTCAAGAAGACACAACACACCTTCTACTGGATGCACAACGATTGGTTACAAACTTAATTGGCAAGAATAAACGCTAGGAGACGAAAATTGACATAAATTGTTCCTTCCATCACAACACCCCTAGTGGATGCAAAGATTGGTTAAAAACATAATTGGATAAGAATAAGGCTGGGGGATGAAAATGACCTAAATGTCATCCAATGACACAAACACCTATTAGCAAGCACAAGAATTTGGTTTAAAACCCTATTGGATAAGAACAAGGTAGGGAGGATGAAAATGACCTAAATGTTCATCAATGACACAAACAACTATTAGATGCACAAGATGCGTTTAAAAACCCCTATTGGACAAGAATAGTTTAGGAGACGAAAATGACCTAACATGTTGAAATCCACGACACCAAATGAATCTTATTGGATCCAAAAGATTGGCTTAAAAAACCTAACAGGACAAGAAAAAGCCTAAGAGACGGAAATACCTAATGTTCATTGAATGACACAACAACATCTACGTAGGATGCACAAGATTGTGTTAAACCCTAATTGGATAAGGATAAGGCTAGTTGAGGATGAAATGACTAAATGTCATTCCAATGACACAACACCCACCTTATCGGTATGCACAAATGTGGGTTAAAAAACCCTAATTAGAATAGAATAAGCCTATGGGGACGAAAATGACCTAAGATGTTCATCCAGTGACAGAAATTGAACCTTATAGGATGCACAAGATTTGTTTTTAAAACCCTAATGGTAGAAAAGGCTGACGGGAGGATGAAAATGACCAAATGTTCAATCCAATGACACAAATCACCGACCTATTAGATGCAACAAGATTGGGTTTAAAAACCCTTAATTCGACAGAATAAGTTTAGAGAGGCGAGAAATGACGTAAATTGTTCATCCAATGACACAACACACTATTGGACATGCCACAAGATGGTTAAAATCCTAATTGGACAAGAACAGCCTTGGGAGGACGAAAGATGACCTAAAATATTCATCCATGACTACAAATGATATTGGCATGCACAAACTTTTCTAAAAACCCTAATTGGTTACAGAATACGTCTAGGTGAGGACGAAAATGACCTAATGGCTCATCCAATGACCACAAAATGACTTTTGGATGCACAATGCGTTAAAAAACCATAATTGGAAAAGATAGCCTAGGGGAGAAAATGACCTTATGTTCATCGAATGACACAATCAACTTATTGAGTGGACATATTGGTAAAATCCTGAATTTGACAAGAAAGCCTAGGAGTACGAACAATTGACCCCTAACGTTCATCTATTTCACAAGCACCTATGGTATGCACAAGATGGTAAAAACCCAATGTTAGACATAGATAACTAGGGAGGAGAAACTGACCTAGTTGCATGCCCATGACTACAAACATCACCGATTGGAATGGGCACAAGATTGGTTTAAAAACCCTAAGTTGACAGATAGCGTAGGGAGAAACGAAAAGACCAAAATTTTCATCCAATGACACAAATGAACCCGTTATAGGGACTCCCCAAACGATTTGTTAAAACACCCTATTGGACAAGAATAAGCCTAGGAGGATCGAAAATGAACCCTAAGATGTCATCCAATTGACACTCAAACCACAACCTATTAGATGCACAACGATGGGTAAAAACCCCAATATTTAGACAAAATAAGCTTAGGGAGCGACGAATAAAGTGACCTAAATCGTTTTCTAAGACACAGAAACACACTTATTTGGATGCCAACAAGATTGCGTTAAAAATCCTAAGTCTGGATAAAAGAAATAGGTACCGGAGGATACAGAAATTGACCTAAAATGGTTCAATCAATTGAGACCAAATCATCACCCTATCTAAGCAATGCCACCAAGGATTGGTAAAAACCCTAATTAGACAAGAATAAACCTATGGGACGGAAGAAATTGAACTAATGTTCATCAATGAACGCACCAACCCACAAGCACTTCATTCCGATGCAAAAGATTGGTAAAAAAACCCTTAATTGGATGAAGTAACAAGTTCGAGAGGACGAAAATGACCTAAATGGTCTCACTTGAATACAAACACACCATTCATCTGGAATAGCACAAGATTTGTTTAAAACTCCCCTAAATTGAACACAGGCATGAACAGCCTCTAAGGAGCGACCACAAAATGACCTATGAATGTGTCATCAATGACAACAAAAACACACCTACCTGGATGCGAACAAGGATTGGTTAAAAAACACCTAATGTGACTACAGAATAAACCTGAGGGAGGACGAAAATGCATATAATTGCTTCATCCCAATGACACAAACACAGCTTATTGGATGAACAAGATTTGCGTTAACCTAATTATAAGATGAATATGCCTAGGCGAGGCCGAACACATCGGACACCTTAACATGTCAATCCAATGACACAAATGAACTTGACTAGGATGACAAAGACTTTGCATAATAACCCTCAAAAACCCATCCATTGAGGACAAGAATAAAACCCTAATCATGTTCTCCAATTGACATCCAAACACACCGTACTTAGTGCACAAGATTGTAAAACCCTCATTCCACAAAGAAATAAGTTTAGGGAAGACGAAAAATTGACCTTAAAGGTTCTCCAATAGACACAAAACCACTATTGGATGCAACGAAGAATTGTTTACAAATCCTAATTGGACAAGAACACAGCCTAGGGAGGACAAAATGACCTAAATGTTCATTCAATGACACAAATGAACTTATTGGAATGCACAAGAATAAGCCTAGAGGACGAAAATGACCTAAATATTCATTGAATGACACAACACACCTAATATGGATGCCACCAAATTGGTTAAAACCATGTAAGAGATAGGCTAGGGTAGGATGAAAATACCTAAATGTTCATTCCAATACATCCTACACATCCTAGTTAGGTGCACATGAT
>PGTU02001311.1:0-17608 GCA_002896215.2 Cicer echinospermum
CCGAGTGCGTTTTATGGCAGTTTTGATGGGAGGAGGGCCTGATGCTGCGCCTATGTTAAGAGGTAAATGCTATGAGATATTTTTGAAGAGCTGATATGCTGCATCATATGATGATGAACTAAATACATTATTTCTAGAGAAGTTGGAGGATTCTCATCGGAGAGCTTTTATACGGGCGGATCTTGCCTTGGCTGATGAACAAAGTTTTAGTAGCTCATGTGGGACTACGGCACTGACTCCTTGTACTTGGAAGGCATTTGCTTGTTGCTAATGCTGGTGACTGTCGTGCAGATTCTTTGCAGGAGAGGTGCAGCTGTTGAGATGTCTCAAGATCCAGGCCAAGTATTTACTCTGAACGAAGGAGAGTGGAGGACGTTAGGTGGCTTTCAATTGATGACGATATCTCAATGGTTATCTCTCGGTACCCGTGCTCTTGGGATTGGGACTTAAAATTTCCACTTGGTGCTGCGATCTCCTCTTATTGGCTGAGCCAGATGTTCAACTGGTTACATGACAGAAGAGGAATAGTTCTTGATCATTGCGTGTGATGGGATTTGGGATGTAAATATCTAGCAAGTTGCAGTCAGTCCTGTTCCGCCGTGGATAAGAATGGCACAGCGACCCACAGCAAAAGTGCCAGAGAGTAGTAAAGGAGGCACTGCGCCTAAATACATCAGATAACCTCACTGTGATTTGTTATATGCTGTCACCCATTGAAAGCATTGCCGAATCATGTCCGCCCCAAAGGAGAAGATTCAAAGCTTTGCAGTATTTCTGAAGAGGCTCGAAATAGATTGAAGAGCCTGATAGAGGGAAATTGACTGTAAATGCAACTCTTTGATTTACAAATGTTTCTTTCATTAAAGATTAATCTGTTTTTTTAGGCTGTTCCAGTGATCTAGAAAAACAGTCGCAGGTTTTGTAGGGATAGAAAGGTATACTGTATTTGGTGAGATGTAGAGAGGTTTAGACCTATTTAATTTGAGGGATGTATCTGAGTTATGTTGGTATTTTTAGAGACAGTTGTAGCTAATTTTGGCGGAGTAGATATAATCCTCATCAAGCGTGTTTTGATCTCACATTGTTGATTGTTGATTCTATAAATACAAAACTTAAGACTTGTAAGCAGTATTCTTGGTTGTGCATGCCACCTAAAGTTCAATGCTCTTATCAATTTTTATCTTTATTTCAGTGGCATTTATTTGAGCACGAGGTGGTTGAGCGCAATTTAGATTTTTCTACTTATTTTTAAACCTTTTGGGGGGTCAAATTTGAACTTTGGATCTTGTTCAATGTTCTTGGATCACTCAAAGTATCATGGAAATACCTGGCCCATCTTATCTCTTGTAGGCCTATGACATAGGGGACATATATCAACCTTTTCCATTATATAAAAGCTTGATCACTTATCGTGTGTGATAAGTTTTACTTGTTATGTTCTGCGTTTTTTAATTCCGTGAGTCTAATAAACACTAAATTCAATTGAAGATTTTCCCACTATTTTGTCGTTTGGTGTTGAGCCAGTGAGTTGCTGTTGTCCAATCAAACATTGAAGGCTTGGTAAGATACGTAAGGCCGTTATTACGCTATCTTAGAAATTGTAAACAAATGACTAGGGAAAATTGCTGGTTGATCTTAGAGCTAGTGTTTTGCTATTGATGGTCCTTACTCATTTTCTTCATGTTGTTCCCAATTCTATTAATCGCGCCATAAGCTGATCCTTGTTTACTGAATCCCAAGCTCGTTGGCATAGCTTAATGTTGCTCATCAAGTTAGCAACATTTCATGCCACCTTTTTGTCTTATTCTCGATCCTGCTCTTGTGGAGGGACAATAGGCTGTTGCACTTTCAACTCACATAGTGCGCTGAGTCTAGTCCATTGAATCATAAAATAAAAGTCATGCTAACGTGTATATTTGATTAAAAAAAGTCATAAATATTAATTATATCATACACAAATTGAATTTTATAATTTTAGAAAAATAAAATGCACAATTTTTTAAAGACAAAATTCTATCTTTAGTCCTCTCTAGTCATTATTATAAACAAAATAATCAATTTCACATAAAAATTAGTTAAGTGTAATTAATTTCTAAATTTCATATAAAATATAATCTATATTTATTAAATTATCTATTTAAATGTCAAATACTTAATTACTGATATCCAATATTTTAACAATTATTAGCATCAAATTAAATGAGTTAAAAGTAATTAATTTTTGTTTACAATAATGACAATATTTTATGTCACTTTTTTTGCTTATAGCACTAATCGAGGAAATAATGTTAGCATTTATAAGAAAAAATTATGTTTACGGGTTTGCCATTAGTCCGAGCACATAAGGAGTGATACAAATCAATTTTATCCCCGACAAATGTTACAAAAATTGATATAATTTATAAACTGAAATTATCAAAAGTGAGATTTTTTACCCTTTTTTTTATTTCTTTAATAAATATTGAAAAATACCTGTTAACATTTTCTTTAAAGAAATGATCACGTATAGCCTTGTGTTTAGAAAATAAAAAACTTCCAACCTACAACTCTGAGTATTAAACAAAGGTAGCATTAATTATTCAAGTTGGATTTGATATATTAATGCCTTTTGGTAAGTTGCAAATAACTTCAAGGTTTGTTTGAGAAGAGGAGAGGCAAATAAAATAAGAGAGTTATATAAATATAAGATAAAATAAATTTATGATAAACTCTTACCATATTTGTGTTTTATACAAATAATAAGTAAATGATTTGAGTTGCACGAAATCCCCCTAGATAACATATTAAAATTAGTTTTTATTATTTTCAAATATTTTATCCAATTTTTTTTTAAATTTCAATAAACTTTTTTAATGCAATATAATTTTATTACTCTACTTTTAGTTAATGTTTTAATTTGTTGATGAATTTTTAATTTTGTATTGATAATATCAATATTTTTTTTCTTATTTTAAATATTTGATATTTTTAATAGATTTAAAATTATTTTTTAAAAAGTAAATGTCGAAATTTGACTTATCTTATCATATTTAGTTTCTAGAGAAATGTAACATAATAAATTGAGAATATAATAATAAAGTTTTTAACCCAACCTTATCTTTGGACAAAATTTCTATTAGAAAAATATAATATAATAAAGTGAACAATTAATTTATATTATAGTCATGATCATCAAAACAATGGATGGAACAAATAGTTCTAATAGGCAAACATAACCTTAACCCCTTTTTCTTCTTTTTACTCATTAAAAAAAGTGGTTTAAAGTATTTTTTTAATTTAAAATTATTTTTTAATAATTTTCTCTCTCTCTGTATATATATATATATATATTTAAATAAATTATTTCATATATTTAAAAAATATATCGTTTGTTTTATAACTTCAGATTTGAGTGAGATGTATTAACTTATGTCTTGGTTCCTCTTAAGTTTGTTTTAAATTTGCAGTTTACCTATTTATTGAACATTTGAGAATAATTTTTTAGTTTATATCATATTATGTAAAGGAGTTTTATGAAGGTGATCATTCAAATTCAATATCATCTTAACCTTTGTGATTGAAATCAGGATGGTGGGAGAATATTTATAATTAATATAAAACAACAACAATAAATTTTTTATTTTTTTGAAAAGATTGATGAAATTAAAAAATTGTAGATCTTTTTATTGACTATGAATCATATATGGAAAAAAAAAACCTAATTTGGGTCTAACATTTGTTTATTTAATGTTGATCTTAAAAATATGAATGTAGAATATGTAACCATGATTAATTTAACACATAATATTCTCGTTTTAGCATTTTTAAAAACTTTAGTTTTTCTGTAAAAAAAAAAAAAAACTTTTAAACTTATAAAATTAATTATTATTTTCAATATAATACAAATTCATCAAATTCATGACTGAAATCTTTAAATAAACTCATATTTTCATTCTTTATTCAATGAATTTGATGTTGTTGATGATGAAAATATGAGTTTATTTGAATATTTCAATTTTGCAATATATTGAAGATGATAATTAATTTTATGAGTTTTGTTTGAAAATTTTGATGAATTTTTTGAAATATTTGTAAATAAATAAAAAAATATTTATTGATATTTTAAAACATAAAAAATCAAATTATCACTTACAATTAAAATAAATAACTGAACCAAAAAAATAATTTAAGAGACTAAAACATTCTAAAATTAAGTTAAGGGATCGCAAATAATATTTTAATTTTTTTTTTATAAACAACAATGGATTTGAGTCCACCTCAGACTCCAATCAAATTAGTATTTGGTACTAAAAAGCATGGCCACAGCCCACAGCTAATAGAGAATAAAATAAACAAACATATCATTAAAAAAAACACGAACGGTCCAAGTCCAAGCAACAAAGTAAAGGCTGAATTTGCATGCGATGCGAGGATTGAATGGAAAAAAAAAATTGATTAAAAAAAAGAGAAGAAATATATATTCGGAAATTCCCCGGTAATGGAGGGCCACAAGGCATCATCCAAGGCTGTAATAACGAAATGAATGACATAAATCGAACAGTAATTAATTACTAATATTATTTATAAATATTAAGTAAAGAGAATTGGTTATAATAATGTCTGCGTTAGGTCTGAGAAAGAGAAAGAGAGTGGCGTTTGGGTGGTGAACCGATCCAATACAATACAAAAAATGGGTTTGGCAAACTTGGCTCGTCGAAAGGTTCCGTTCTCTTTTCATCGGAAAATCTTATTAGGTACTCTTTTTCTCTTAGGTCAACAAGAGTTTTCGCTTCCGGATCTGATGAAAATGATGTCGTTATCCTCGGTGGTGGTCCCGGCGGTTACGTCGCCGCCATTAAAGCTTCACAGCTCGGTTTCAAAACCACTTGTATCGAGAAGCGTGGTACCCTCGGTGGAACTTGTCTTAACGTTGGATGCATCCCTTCCAAGGTTCATTATTCATTCCTCTTATTTCTTCTCTTTTTCGATTTCGATTTCGATTCAAAATTTCTACTAGTTCGTTTAGATTCTTCTCATTTATGTCTGGTGATTTTTTTCTAAAGAGATGAGCAAAAAATACACTGAAATTGTAAATTATATGTTTGACTTTTGTTGCTTTGAGATTATTATGGTTACGTTAAGGAAGTGGCGTTTTTCGGGTTTTTGGAATCTGAGGTGAAGGTTATATGGCTTTTCCAAATAATTGTTGTTTGACATAACACAATGACTTTGTTTGATCCATTTAGTTACTCCACTTAGTGGAAAAATTTTTGGTAATGTTGTTGTTGTTGTGCTCCAGGTATTATGGGACTGTTTGGATAAAACTTAATTAAACACTTGTAGCGTAAACTCTTATCATAATATAAGTGGTTACAAATAAGCTATTTCAAAACAAAAATTGGAATATTGTCAAATTGTTTCATATAAGCTATAAGGCCCTGTTTGGATGAACAGCTTAATTCAGCACCTGTAGCATAAGTGCTTATGCATAAGTTATTTCTATGGTAAAAGATAGTAAATAAAGTCAAACAATTTTCATTATTTCATATAAGCTATTTTCATAACTATCCTTAAAAGCTATGGAAATTGGTTGAAAACAGCCTCTGAACATGTCATGAACTGTTTCCATAAATTCTATTAAACAGTTTCACTAGTACTTATTCCAGTAGGTAAGCTCAAATAAGCCAATGCAAACAGGTCCTTAAGTTGTTTTCATAAGATATCTCGGAGAACTTATGGAAAATAAGCTTAAAACATCTTATGGACATGTGTAAATTGTTTTCATAAGGTCTTCCTAACAGCCTCACTAGTACTAATGTCATTAGATAAGTTCACACAACTCAATCCAAACAGGTTTTATAGTTTGAAAAGGCATGTAGATATCATATATATATATTCTCTTTAATCCTTGTACTCATTTGGGGTTTCTTCACATTTCAGGCACTTTTGCATTCTTCCCACATGTACCATGAGGCTATACATTCATTTGCCAACCATGGGGTCAAGGTTTCAAATGTGGAGATTGATTTGTCTGCCATGATGGCCCAAAAAGATAAAGCTGTTTCTAATCTTACCCGGGGTATTGAAGGCCTATTTAAGAAAAATAAGGGTAAACTATGTCAAAGGTTACGGAAAATTTCTTTCACCATCTGAGATCTCTGTAGAGACCGTTGAAGGTGAAAATACTGTTGTGAAGGGCAAGCATATCATTATTGCCACTGGTTCAGATGTCAAATCTCTACCTGGCGTCACTATTGACGAGAAGAAAATTGTATCATCGACGGGGGCTCTTGCATTGACTGAAATCCCCAAGAGGCTTGTAGTTATTGGTGCAGGTTACATTGGGCTAGAAATGGGCTCAGTATGGGGCCGAATGGCTCTGAGGTAACTGTTGTTGAGTTTGCATCGGAGATTGTTCCAACCATGGATGGCGAAATCCGGAAGCAGTTTCAGCGTTCTCTTGAAAAGCAAGGCATGAAGTTCAAGCTGAAGACCAAGGTGGTTGGAGTTGATACTTCTGGTGATGGTGTGAAGCTAACTGTTGAACCAGCAGCTGGTGGTGAACAGACCACAATCGAAGCGGATGTTGTCCTTGTATCCGCTGGTAGAACTCCATTCACTTCTGGACTTAATTTGGACAAGATAGGAGTTGAAACCGACAAGATAGGACGCATTTTGGTAAATGAAAGATTTGCCACAAATGTCTCTGGTGTCTATGCAATTGGTGATGTGATTCCAGGTCCAATGTTGGCACACAAGGCAGAAGAAGATGGTGTTGCTTGTGTTGAGTACTTAGCTGGTAAGGTTGGCCACGTGGACTATGACAAAGTACCAGGTGTTGTCTATACAAACCCTGAGGTTGCATCTGTAGGGAAGACAGAGGAGCAGGTTAAGGCACTCGGAGTTGAGTACCGTGTCGGAAAGTTCCCTTTCATGGCTAATAGCAGGGCTAAGGCAATTGATAATGCTGAAGGACTGGTCAAGATATTGGCTGAGAAGGAGACAGACAAAATATTGGGAGTGCATATTATGGCACCCAATGCTGGAGAACTCATTCATGAAGCAGCCATAGCATTGCAGTATGATGCATCAAGTGAGGACATAGCTCGTGTGTGCCATGCACATCCAACAATGAGCGAGGCTATTAAAGAAGCCCGCGATGGCCACTTATGACAAGCCCATTCACATTTGAAGAGCTGGTTGTTTCTTTATTCTCTTGTTTTCATTTTTGTCCAAGGATTTTACAATGACTTGGAGAAGATACTGTGTGTTAAATTTAGATTCAAGTTTTTCATATACAAATTAGCTATTTCTTTAAATCTATGCCTGTGCATAATAAGAGGAATGATCGTGTTGTTCTAATCTTTGCTGAATAATATTTATCTCCTCTCAGGAGCTATCTTGTAAATTCTGACTGTTGGTTGAAAACCAATTCAATCTCACGCATCTGAGTTCTGACCAACACTTTTGAGTGATCCATATTTATTTATGTTCTTCTTTGCTTTGCATAAGTTGACGGTGAGTCTCATATGAGTACACTTAGTTTTTCACTGAAGAATCAATTTCTGCGTGAAAGCCATTTCCACTTTGAGGAGACAAGTGTTCTTACCCGTCACACAAGGGAGGGGTCTTGCTGACTGGATGAGATACTTTTATTGGAGAAGATACTTTTATGTGTAATATCAGCATTGTATTGGGCTCTTCATTTGATAATGTAACACCATGGATTTGTGTGTAACACTAACAACACTATTCTATGTTGTCTCATAAATTTGGTGCAGCCTATTTGATTTTTTTGAATCAATAGAAGAATGTTGAAAAGTGTGTTGCGAACTTTTTTCTTGTATAATAGTTTTTGTTATTAACTTAATGTGTTGATAAGGATAAGGGAAAATGATTGATTGCTAAAATTATAAACCGAATGTGTTGGAATCTAACCAGGGTTCAGTGGCAATAGAACAGTCCAAATTAGTGAGCATAAACTTAGCCAAAGCTGAAGTTAATTTGTTGCCAATTTCACCTTCTTGAACTCATTCAACCCTTCCGAGTCTAAGATCTTACTCCATAATAAGTAATAAGTTTTTGTTCCTTAAGATGATAGTCTCATTAGTTTAATGTATTGAGCCTAGTATTTTCAATTCATTCAAGCTTTTTGTTCTTAATACTACAACCGAAACTCATAATTACATATCAAAAAGGGATATTTCAAGTATTATTACAAGATATTTTAAACGAGGGTTAGCATATCAAAACATGAGGCAGGGTAGCTGCCATGAATTCATTTAGTCAAAAGACTCAACTACCTGTCTTGCTGCAGTTGCACAGTGAATGTCACCGAACAATTGCTTTGAAAATCTAGGATAGCAAAAGTAGACGATCAGTATATTCATTCATCTCTCCTGGTTTGAAACCAGAGAATAAATTGAGCATTTATTATTAGCAAGAAAATTGTGTCTCGGTAATACTACAGAGGAATTTAAAAGAACGAAAATTGGACAGACAAAATGATTCTTGTAGACTAGTAACTCAAGTGAGTTGTGAATGGACATGTTCTTTGAGGCTCTCTTCATGGAATTTAATGTACTAATGTCACTCTAAAATTTACAACTGTGTATTTTAGTCCCATGTTTTTCTCATCCACATCAAGTACTGCATCATTTGAAAGCATTCTAAATCTTGAACCTCGAAATGCATCATCACCCACTCATTTAATCAAACAAACATCATTTTCATCTTGAGTGGCCAAGACATTTCCAGGAATACCTAGATAATCAACTCATGACAAAACAATAAATAATTCGCCAAAGGTAGCAACTCCATACTTCAACTTCCTTCAGTCATACAGGATCCTCTTGCACATCTGGTCGCTTCCTGGATTGCAAAGCTAGACGGGCATCTCTCTCTCGCTCAAATTCACGATAGTCAGCTCGCTGTAAGAATGAAACCCTATCCAAATACTGGTTTGAACTCTTCTTGTAAGCATCTAGCTCATTTTCCATTCCCTTATTTTCTTCCTTAAATTCTCCCCAGTCCTTTTTGGTCTTATCAAGTACACTGAGCTTTGCTTTCTTCTTGATTGTTCAAGGACAGCATCCACAGCAGAAGGTGCAGGAGCTTTGGCTCTTTCAATTGCCTCCTTTGAATCAGAATCTACGAGCTTTTTATATTCAATTTCTTGACCAGCAAAGTCTCGAACCTCAGTAATCTGATAACGAAGAAACAAATAAGCAAACATTCACACTCAAATGCAAATTATGCAATGTAGATGCAGGGCATAATGGTCAGTCATCAACCAAGTTGGAAAACAAAACCATTTCAGATTTTTAAATGCAAAACTGTTCACTGTATGGTATGCTCAAATTGGTTGGGGTCATCAATAGGCAACCCTAGTAAATCAAATATTGGAACTGCAACAAACAAGCTAAGACAGTCCTATGCCACAGCCTTCTTCGATATAATTCTGCTTGCCTTCACATTGAATTTGAAAAGTAAAAAGAAAAACAAACTTCAATTCACCGTCTTTACTTTTTTTTTTATATATATTTTCCTCTCGCTTATGGCTAATTGCACAAACTTTTCCCACTTCTGTTAGATTAGCATCTGACCAAAAAATAGGGGCACTGGATAGCAATGTACTTACCACGAGTTTCCCTCTGCTTGAGGCAGAAGCAGCAGCATCATCTTTCACTGCTGCAAGAGCAGCAGCAGCAATCTTCTTGGCTTCATCGCTTGTACTGTTTTGCAGCAAACCAGGTTCATTCTTAGGTGCACATTGCCCGAGAGATTCAGTTGCCTTTGGTGCCATCCCCAGATAAGACATCCAGTTCTGTGTTCAAAGTTATTGAGTTGAAGGAAATTAAACTCAAACTAATAATTGTTAATAGAACAATGCCTATTAAAACAAGCAACAGCAAGGTATTACAGAAGATGTCTTCTTCTTTGGAGTACTTTTTGCAGTAGATTTAGGCTTGCTTGTAAAACTGCTGATAACTTTATTAGATACTCCTTTATTCATTTGTTCCCACATGGCATCAACTTGAGCTTTTACTTCTAGCAAGACAGTAGAATATGAGCAAGTTTATTAGCAATGATTGCCATAAATCTCCAAAATAGACATAGACATAGACTCATAGTTGTCTTAACATGCAGAATGAAACCAAAACCTCACCAGTAACATCCTGTTTTGCTTCCAGGCTTACTCCTGGAACAGACTCTTTGACAGATTGTGCAGAAATCCCATTGAATGTATCTGAAACAATAAACCTAAATCGTACTCCATAGCAACTCCATCTTATATCCACAAAATAATTTTTTTTTTGGATAATCTATATGATAGAACTATTACTTTACAAAGAAAAAATATAGCAGAAAGGTAGCCGTCATAAAAAAACTATGTAAAACCGATACCTCAGATTAAAGGCATGTCTAGTTTCCGACATGTGTCAGTCTTTGACACAACACATAGGATTAAGACACATGTGATTACATTTGATCACTTCCATTTTCTTACATTATTAATGGTGATTACGTGTACATGTATAGTGTCTATATCAGTGTTTCATAGCTAGAAATGCTTCTTGAAGCATATAATCACAGATTTTCACAGGTAAATATTAGTATATGCTTGAATACAAAAATTCACACAGTTCAAATTTTCAATATGTAGGACTTGGAAAACAATAACTCCAGTCCCATAAAGAATTAATGAAATGCTATTTACCCTTAGGCAAAAATCAAAATGAAGAAGTTTCAAATAAGAGGGGAAATGCATATAGCTAAATAAAAATACAAAGAAGAAAAGCAAGAAGCACCATGAAATCAAACGTTATAATAATATAATAATAATTGTATAAGAGGTGAAACATTATTGCGATTTAGGGTTTATGTTTAGAATCTATAGAGTTTCAGTGTAACCACTAGGAAGAGACTTAAAGCAAACAATAATTTTAAAAAATAAATAAGATAAACCTAAATAGAATTATTCTGTTTCAGATTCAACAACGTTGCAACGGAGATCGTAACGGGTAAAAGAGAAAGCGGAGACGGAAGAAGAAACAAATGGGTGAATGAGAAAGTAAAAAAAAAAAAAAAAAAAGTTCGCAAGCTGTTACCGGCGGAACTCATCGCTTTGAAGATGGTGGAGGAACACTACACAACACAGCCTTCGCGTTTACTTCCTTCTTTTTCCTCTTTCTTTTCGTTTCCAAAATCACCCCTGCACTGGTTCTTGTCATCTTATTAAATTTTCTTTTCTTACGAAAATCAATTACTAATTATTATTAATTACTTTTTTTTAGGACTATTTATCAATTATTACTAATGTTTTTAAAAACAACGAATTACTAATAAAAACTAATATAATACTTACAAACAATGAAATGATAGTCTTTCACTATTTATCATTTAGACATTATACTATTAAAATAAAAAAGTAATTAATAAATAGTCCTAATAAGTAGTTAATTTATATTTGTTCCTCGTTTAAATAATAAATAGTTCATCTATATTATTTTTCTTTGTCCCTCCTCTTTAGAAAATATATATTATTCAAATTTAATAGATAAATATTATATTATTAAATTAAATATTATGTAATTGATTAAAATATGTTAAACAAAATTGTAAGATAAACAAGCTTAATAAACATAGTCATTCACACTCGTGATCAAATCATGTTAACATATAGCAGCTAAACTTTGTCTAGGGGTGATAAATTTTGGTAGTATGTACAAGTTCTTAGGTTTAAACGTCGTTGACTCTATTGTAATACCATAAAAATCATGTTAGTAGGTTTTGAGAGAATTGTTATTTGGGTTCAACTTTGAATCGTGGAGTACTAGTTCAATTATAAATAAATTAAACACTATATATATAGAAAATAATAATTTATATATTTAATGCATTAAAATTTTAAGTAAAAATATAGTATCTCTTGTGATTTTAAAATGTTTGACTGTTTGTTAATTAACTATTATCGAAATATTATTATTTATCAAATCCTATAAGTGGTTTTTAGATTTAAAAAAAAAAACATAAGATTAAGTTGGCCTTGTAGTTAAAATGCCTTAGTTGTTATTGCTTGGTGTGGTTTAATCCATCTATGTCACTTTTTAAAAGTATTTTTAAGAGTAAATATCTATTTTAGTCTCTGAAAAATTTTTAAGAGATTCAATTTAATTTAAAAATAAAATAAAAATACTTTTTAGTCTTTAAAATAAATAAATTAGATTAAATTAATCTTTATGTGAACTATAATTAGAAAATTGTTTTTTTTTTGTTGACATGTCTGATAATTAATCAATTTGATTATCCCAGATATAATTTTTTTAAAGGAACAATTATATCCTTGACAATAATTAAAAATATATAATTAAGTCTCTCACAATAATTAAATGAACAATTTAATCTCTCTAACAGAAAATCCACTAAATCATAATATAATTTAAAAAAACAACGTCAATAATATCAAAATTAAACCACAACGATATCAAAATAATCTAAAACACAATATATAAAAATAAAAATAAAAACAAGTACCAACATATACCAAAACCAAATATTTGTGTACCAATACGTACCAAAACAAAATATCCAAAAGTGTCCAAAATAAAATATATGTGAATCATACTTTGATAGTTGAAATGACACATCTATGTAAATGGTGGTATCTTGATTACATGATTAGTTGCTTTGTTGACTCTATTCATCTTGGCAGGTCTCGTTTTGCAGGTGTTTTCATAATGTTCAGTTTCTCCTCACTTTGGACAAGTTATTTTGTATCTCTTTTTAATTTTGTGTTGTTGATTGCCATACATATCTTCTGATACAAAGTCTTTTCTCATATGCTTCTTTGGTCTTCCCAATCGGCCTTTTTAATTTTGGTGTTTTGGTTTTGGGTGGTCGGTGATAATCCAATATTCTTGGTTGTTGAGATTTTAAATGTAGTACTCATAAGTAGCATTCAATGCATCCATTGTCAGCCACTTATGAACATGATTTTGGGTCTTTCATTCAAATATGCTAGAGCTACAATGGCATGTTCATAAGGCATGCCTGTCAGCTGCCACAACTGACAAGTGCAAGTACATAATTTTATGTTGATTCCAACTGATGACTTGTGTATGTGAACCTCAAATTAGCTCTCTTTACCTATCGAGGCAGGTATCCACTTATTGCTCTCTACCTTTAATTCATTTTTGTTGAAATGGTGTTAGTATCCCTTTGCATATTGCTAAGACTCTTTTATGGATGACATCATCATCATCAAATAACACCTCAACTCTTCTAACATTGTTAAAATAGGTCTCTCTGTACTTGACAATCTTGCTATTTTTAGACTTCACATATGTCGTTGGTGATGTTACCCACCTAGGATAATGACAGTAATAGGCATTCATCCATGTTGTAGGATTAATGTTGTTTAAGTAACTCCATGCTCGTTCATTTAGTATTTTCAATCTCTCGATGTGTGCTTTAAACTTTGCTTCATTAATGTTTTTTGAACATTGCCACATAATTCCTTGTCCTTCCCATTACTTGATAAAATTCTTCCAAATATGCAACACACAATTTATATATCGAACATGTGGCATAACTTCCTTCAATACAAGTAATAACCTCTGTAAAGACAACACAATGATATTATGTTAAATATGCCTAATAAACTTTTTTACAAAAAATAACTAGTTAAAACACAGTTCACATGCATTTTCATGCAACATCAATTTATCTTATGTTGATCTGATATGAAGTTTCACCCATATATGACATGGTCTCCTATATCACTTTTTAATAGAGTTAAAAACCACTACCAATTCTCTTTTGTCTCAGCATCTACCACATCGTACGCAATAACACAAAATTGATTATTTGCATCTTGACCAATTGCTAATAAGAGTTGTCCCCCATGATATTCTTTCAAAAAACACCCATCAAACTCTATGAAATGTCTACACCCGACTTTAAAATCTATCTTGCATGCATCCAACCAAAATATACAAATATTTCAAACAATGGAAGGGATCCCACCATGTGGATACGTTCATCTTTGCAGTTGATTTAGGGTTGCTTCTCAACAACTCATTGAAGTAGTCCTAAGTCCTTCTATATTGATTTTTTTTCACAACCTTATACTGCTTTCTTTGTTGATTTTGATGCACACCAAAACCCTTTTTCATCATGTCAAATGATGTGTCCTTTTAAGGTCATATTGTATCATCAAAGTTTGCTCCAATTTCTTTGCAACTCACCATGTATTAGCTTATTTGTTCTTAAATACTCTAGAACATGTATGTTCTAACACAAATGTATTTATTTTATAGGTGTTAGACACATTATTCAATGAACAAAGTGCAACCCTGATCAATCATCAACTTTGCAAATAGCCCTAACATGTTCAATATTATTCTTATTTCATTTAAATTGTCTTCCAAGGACAATGTTGTAGTCTTTAACAGCGTTCTTAAAATCAATCAATCTAGTAAATTTAATCCCAATTTCTAGAGTAATTTCACCAAACATAAAAGTTGGATTAAACAAGGGGAACACATGCATTGATCTCCTCTCATCGTTTGTAGATTATGGAGTTTTCATCTCCTCAAAGTTAAAGGCATATCCATTGGCCTCAAATGAAGCTTGGTCATTATCTTCATTTGTGTGATTCATTTTCTTACACGATTTTTACTATCTTATCATGCAATTCATCATAATTGGTTATCTGAAAAAATTAAGGAGTAAAAAAATTATGAGACATTATTAATAGCAAGGACTATATTTGGTGCACATATTAGGAACACAATGAAGAACACGATTAAAGCAAGGTAATATGGGGCAACACTATACAATAGGGACCACAATGAGGACAACTTTTTTTACAAGGCAGTAGTTCTACAAACTAGATGCAAAAGTCAACTTCAACAAATTAACAACATCAAACAAAATAAAATAATGGGACCACATAAAAATAAGGGAATTAAAATATCAACTTTAACTCATTGTTAACACATTAAAGCCAGATCAAGAATCACAACATGACAAAACAAAGAATGGAGCAAGAACAAAAAAAACCACAACATGACAAAGTAAGAATAAAAAATCCTATTCAACGATAAACAAAATATCTATAAATCGCAAAGGTCAAATAAAAAATTCACATATAATAACAACAACAATGCAAAAATATCGCATGAACATTACATGAAATCGCATCTTCAAAACACACGAGCAGAAAAGAACAATAACGCACCTTCAGAAATGCGAGCGCACGCCGAAAATAAAAATGTGAGAATGAAGAAGAAAATGCAGCTTTTGAAACAAATCACAAAAGACAATGAAAGTCACACATTTAGAATCGCATACCCACTATGGAATCAAAATGACTTTTATCTTTAAACGTGTAGTTTCTCTAGATGAAATAACGCTAGAGTTTTTCAGGGACATTTTATTTTTTGCAACAAAATTTATTTTAAACCTTTTCCAAATATATTTCGCATGTATGCAGGGTTTTGACACCTAGATCAAATAAAATTTCAACTCAGCACAATACATTTAATTTAAAAAAAAAAAACTTTGAGCGAATGACTAATTTGTTCCAATTTATTTTTCTTAAATACTAAAATGTATTTTTAATTTTTTTTAAGGATTTAATTGAGGCTTTCAAAATTTTCTAAAGAGCAAAATTGGTCATTGGTCTATTTTAAAGTCTAATAATATTGGCAGATAAATATTGCACCACGTGTGTATTATAATATCTAATATCATTTTATGTCGATATGTTCAAAGTCTCATAATCTTTTGACTACACATCATTATGAATTTTAGGGTGTGGGTTGACTAAAGTAGATGAATAAGAAGAGATGTAATATTTTAAATTTATGTGTTTGGTTCAATTTTAAAAGAAAAATGAACCGAAAAAATATCTCTTTAAATTGTTTTTTGTCATCTATCACTTTTGACGGGATTTGAGAGAAGTAGAGAATATTAATATGACATTAAAACTATTAAAAATATATCCCTTTCTCTTGATCGTAAACACCCTTAAAATTCATCTCACTTGTTCATTTCCGTTAAATTAAACAAAGTTCAAAATTAGATGGCTAACCAAAGAAAAAATTAAAATTACGAAATTAAAAATAAAATAACTAAAATTGTTGTTTGACCTTAATAATGGAATCAAATTGTATACAAGAAAGAAAAAAAAAGTTGAAGATCGATAAACAACTATCTCTGTAAGTTTCGTGGATATGATCTTTAAACACAAAAAATAAAAATGAAGCCACGAATCTAAGAAATAGAAAGTTGGAGAAATTCCAAATGAAATGTCATTTTAACAACGTGGACTTAATAAGTGCCATTGAATCTGGACTAGATATCTTTCTTCTATTCTTATTGTCTTGTTAATTTTGTCGAAATTTTGATACATCACTTTCTCATGCTTTCTCTTATCACAACTTGTGTTGTCATAATCTTTCATCTTTTCCTCAACATCTTTGTTGTCTACTTTTCGTGACTTTTCATCTTTCCAATAATGAAAATTAACATTCATCAATAAATTAAAATGAAAAATTAACCAGAATTACCAATGTAAATTAAGAACTATTCCAGAAGAAAGAGAAACATAGAGAATGTAGGTGTTAACAATAGAGAAAGAGACAAGGGCAGAGGGAGAAGGAGAATTTATTCTAGAGTTTCGAAATGCAAAGTTGGTATCATAAACTAAAGTTTCAAAAGCACAAATTACTTTTAATAATAATTAATATTAGACTAACTTACAATTGTTA
Source organism: Cicer echinospermum (assembly GCA_002896215.2). Classification (NCBI taxonomy): domain Eukaryota; kingdom Viridiplantae; phylum Streptophyta; class Magnoliopsida; order Fabales; family Fabaceae; genus Cicer; species Cicer echinospermum. The sequence goes on from PGTU02001311.1 coordinate 16,758, forward strand.
TTATTTTTTTAACAAATTGTAAATTCTAATTTATCACTTAAAATTTGGTAGTAAAAAATATCATGAATATAGATAAATTAGTTACTGAAATAATCTCTAGAGACGCAAAATTAAAAGTTGAAAAAAAAATATAAAAAAGAAGGATAAATTAAGAAAATATCCATTAATTTATACTATATAATAATATATAATCTCTATACATGACAAAGTCTATTAATAAGACATGTGATATGTGTTTGTAACTTTGTATTTTTGCCTTATATATTTCAAAATAATAATAAATAATTTTTTAAGGTGAGAGAGTAATGAACGGTGGAAATATAAAAATTAAATGTGTTGGTCTCGCTCTCTATGTGGTTTAATTATCTTCTTGCTTTAATATGTAAAAATGCTAATTTGTATACATGATTATTAGTAAATCCTTAAAATACTATTATGTATGGTAACACAATAATAGTAAATATATTGATTTCAAAGCGCAATTGATTTTCTCTTCTGCTTAATTTTACATGTCGATAGCTTGTGGCATAATGTTGGTTTTGATTGACTTATTTGATTCGATCCAAGTAAACGACATGTGATTGTTACTATCGTTAAGGTGGTGTATCTCCACCCTGAAAGTAATTACCATACGTTATCTAAGCAATCTCTTCATAATCTTGATATTTGATACTCAAGATATAGCCCATTAAATATTTCAAAAAACAATCACACATGACACCTCCCATCCTTTGTGGGCACCAATCACAACAACATCAAAGTTGCCAATTGATACGATATATATAGTTGATTTGGATATCGTGCGACTTTCTAATTGTCTCTTTGTGATTTAAATGGTTAATATCTCAAGC